>JAPVLO010001322.1:0-108120 GCA_027257055.1 Cephalopachus bancanus | reverse complement strand
CCAATGTACTGGAATTACAAATGTGAACCACCATGCCCAGCTGAGGTTTGTTTTATAGCCCAGAGTCTAAATTGGTAAATGTTCCATGGTCACTTGAAAAGAATATGTAGCCGGGCTCGGTGGCTCAGCCTGTAATCCCGCGCCTTTGGGAGGCTGAGGTGAGTGGATTGCCTGAGCCCGCGGGTTCGAGACCCGCCTGGGCAGCAAGACCTCATCTCTACAATAAATCAAAAAATCAGCCGGGCGTGGTACACATGCCTGTAATTCCGGCTACTTGGAAGGCTGAGGCGGAAGGATCGCCGGAGCCCAGCAGGTCGAGGCTGCGGTGGCCGGAAGCGGCCACTGCACTCCAGTCTGGGCAACAGAGTGAGACTCCAACTCAAAAAAAAAAAAAAGAAAAGAATATGTATTCTGCCATTGTTGAGTGGAATGTTCTATAAATGTCAATTAACTACTGTTAGTTGATGGTGTTGTTGAATTCTTCTTTATCCCTGCTGATTTTTTATCTAGTTTTAATTTTTTATCTCAGTTGTTCAGAGGGACATGTTGAAGTGTCCAAATATGATTGTGAATTTACCTATTTCTCCTTTCATTTTTATCATTTGTTGTTTCACATACTTTGCGGATTTGTTGTTTGATTCATATGTACTTAGGATTTCTGTCTTCTTGGTGAATTGACTCTTGTTATCATCATGCAATGTCCTCTTTGTCTCTGGTAGTTTTCTTTGCATGGAAGAGTCTATTTTATCTAGTATTAATATTGCCACTCCTGTTCTCTTTTGATTAAGAGTTATGTTGCCACTGGGTGCTGTGGCTCATGCCTGTAATACCAGCACTTTGGGAGGCAGAGGCAAGAGGATTGCCTGAGCCCAGGGGTTCGAGACCAGCCTGGGCAACTTGATGAGATCTTACCTCTACAATAAATTAAAAAATTAGCTGGGCTCGGTGGCTCAGTCTATAATCCCACGCTTTGGGAGGCTGAGGTGAGTGAATTGCCTGAGCCCGCAGGTTCGAGACCCGCCTGGGCAACTTGGCGAGACCTCATCTCTACAATAAATCAAAAAATTAGCCGGGCATGGTAGTGTGCACCTGTAGTTCCAGCTACCTGGAAGGCTGAGACAAGGATTGCCAGAGCCCAGTGGGTTGAGGCTGTGGTGGCCGGGAGCGGCACTGCACTCCAGTCTGGGTGACAGAGTGAGGCTCCAACTCAAAAAAAAAAAAAATTAAAAAATTAGCTGGGCGTGGTAGTGTGCACCTGTAGTTCCAACTACTTGGAAGACTGAGGTGGAAGGATCACCTGAGCCCAGCAGGTCGAGGCTGTGGTGGTGTGAGCATGCCATTGCACTCTAACCTGGGCAACAGAGTGAGACTGACTCAAAATAGAAAATAGAAAAATAGAAAAAAAAAATAATTATATGGCATATATATTTTCCGTCCCTTTACTTTCTACTTAGATATGAAGTGAGTTTTTTGTAGACAGAATATAGTAATTTTTTTTTTTTTTTTTGGAGTTGGAGTCTCACTCTGTTGCCCAGATTGGAGTGCAGTGGCCGCTCCTGGCCACCGCAGCCTTGCCTCCTGGGCTCCGGCGATCCTTCTGCCTCAGCCTTCCAAGTAGCTGGAACTACAGGCGCGCACTACCATGCCTGGCTAATTTTTTGATTTATTTTAGAGATGAGGTCTCGCCAAGTTGCCCAGGCGGGTCTCGAACCCGTGGACTCAGGCAATCCACTCACCTCAGCCTCCTAAAGCGCTGGGATTACAGGCTGAGCCGCCGAGCCCGGCGAATATAGTATTTTATTGAGTCTGCTAATCTTTTAAAATTGGTATATTTAGACCATTTATGCTTAATGCAATTATTGATATGTTAAGGCTTCAGTCTGTCTGGTTTGTTAAAATTTCTGTTTGTTTCTTCTGTTCTTTGTGCCTCTGTTTTCTTTCTCCTGCCTTCATGTGGGTTACTTATACCTTTTTTAGAATTCTGTTTTGATTTATCTATAGTGTTTTTGAGTGTTTCTCTTTATGTAACCTTTTAGTACTTGCTGTAGGTATTATATATGCAGCTTACCACTGTCAACTGGTGGTGACATTTTACCAGTTTGATTGAGGAGTAGAAAGTTTCCTTTTCTTTACATGCCTTTATGCTCCTTTGTTTATGATGTTTATAATTAATCTTAAATATTTGTTCTACATGTACTGAAAACCATATGAGACAGTGTTATAATTTTTGCTTCAGGCCGAGCATGGTGGCTCACACTTGTAATCTTGGCACTTTGGGAGGCCAAGGCAAGAGGATCATTTGAGACCAGGAGCTTTAGACCAGTCTGGGCAGCATATTTATCTCTACAAAAAAATAAAAAAATTAGCCAGGCACTGTGGCACATGCTTGTAGTCCCAGCTACTTGGGAGGCTTAGCCAGAAGGATTGCCTGAGCCCAGGAAGCCAAGGCTGTTGTGAGCCATAAGCACGCCAGCCTGGGTGGCAGAGTAAGACCCGGATTAAAAAAAAAAAAAAAAAAAATTGCCTCAACCATCAAATGTGACTTAGAAAACTCAAAGGAAGAAGGAAGGTATATTGTATTGGCCCACGTTTTTACTTTTTCCTTGTTCTAACTTCCTGATGTTTCAAGACTCTTTTATTTGTTTAAAGAGCTTCTTTTACCCATTCTTTTAGGATAGATCAATTGGCAACAGATATTTTTAGTTTTCCTTCATCTGAGAGTGTCTTGATTTCTCTTGAATTCCTAGAGGATCTTTCCTAGAGGATATCAAGTTCTAGGTTTCTAGTTCTTTTCTTTCAGCACTTTGAAAACTGTTCTGCTACTTCCTTTTGGCCTTTTTGGTTTCTGGTGTGAGATCTTCTGTCATTTGAATTGGCATTCTCCTTTGGGTAATGTGTCATTTCTCTCTCATTGCTTTCAAGATTTTTCCTTTGTCTTTTGCTTTTAGGAGTTTAGGTGACGGATTTCTTTGGATTCGCTTTTTGTTTTAGTTCTATAGGCTGCTGAGACTGTTCAATTTTTTCAGTCTGTTTTATTTCAGTTCAGATTAGATAATTTCTGTTCTTCTACCTTCAAGTTTACTGATTGTTTTCTGTGTTGTTTCCATTCTGCTGTTGAGCTCATCTTAGTAGTTTTCGTTTAAGTTGCTGTATTTGTTAGTTCTAAAAATTCCCATCTCGTTCTTTTCTATATTTTCTGTTTATTTGAAGAGACTTTCTATTTTTTGCTGGCACTTTCTGTTTATTCATTTGTTTCTGGCATGTTCATAATTGTTCATTGAAACATTTTTATGATGGCTCCTTTAAGATTCTTGTCAGATAATTCCAACATCTGTGTCATCTCAGTGTTGATATTTGTTGATTTTATTTTCTCATTTAAGTTGCGTTTTTTTTTGCTTGATATGATGAGTGATTATTTTAATTATATTTTGAACATTTCAAGCATTATGTTATGAGATTCTGGTTCTTATTTAAAACTTCTGTTTTTGCAGACCTCTTCAGACACTGTACCATTTCATTACTGACAGGTGGGAGTGGGGGTACAGGTTTCCCACTTGGTCTTTGGTGACACCTACCACCTGTTGGGTGGGTGGATTCTGCTGTCTCTAGTTGGTCTTCCTTCTTTCCACCTTTCAGAGTCTTCTTATGTTTGTTTTATATATAATGTCCAAAGTTTTTAGCTATACTTGGAAGAATAGGGAGAAGTACATCTCCTCCATATTGTTCCAGAACCAGAAGTGACTGGTTAATCTTTACTCTTTGAAGCTACTGTTTTCCCCCTAGGTTAAGTAACTTGCTCAAAACTACACAATCCAGTTAGCTGCTGGACTACAGTCAAACTTGGGTTGCTGGGACTCTTGCCATAGAATACAGTACTGTAGACAGTATAAAGCATTGTTCAGATTAAGTTGTTAGAAGTTGTGGAAGATAAGGAAAACCAGGGTTTATAAACTCACACACACTTTACATTTTTGTTCCGAGTAAAATCAGGTTAAATTGAAGCAGCAGCAGGATAAACCACATCTTTGGGTGTGTGTTGCAAAGGGAAGAGAAGTCTCAGCATTCATATTCAGAACTTGCTAGGTATAACATATGGGCTACAGCAGGGGTTCCCAACCCCTGGGCTGGTACCATGGGCTGTTAGGAACTGGGCCTCACAGCAGGATGTGAGCAGCGGGTAAGTGAGCAAAGCTTCCTCTATGTTTACAGCTGCTCCCCATCACTTACATTACTGCCTGAACTCTGCATTCTGTCAGATCAGTGGTGGCATTAGATTCTCATAGGAGTGTGAACCCTATTGTGAACTGTGCATGTGAGGGATTTAAGTTGCATGCTCCATATGAGAATCTAATGCCTGATTCTGAAGTGGAGCTGAGGTGGTGATGCTAGCGCTGGGAAGTAGCTACAAAATACAGATTAACATTAGCAGTGAGGTTTGATTGCATAGAGACCATAATAAATCGATTGCTTGCAGACTCATATCCAAACCCTATCAGTGAGTGGCAAGTGAGTTGATGTACTTAAGTTGTACAGCTGCATCTCTCTGGTGGCAGGCTTTAAGTCAGAATCCAACACTTATTACAGTCCATGTGTGGCCCACCCATTATTTTAGTTAACACTTCCTTCTGTGCCTTTTTAAAATGGTGCATTGTACAATTTTTTGTTACATATTACAATGTAATAATAATAGAAATAAAGTGCACCAAAATTTTTTTTTTTTTTTTTTTTTTTGATTTGGGAGTCTCACTCTGTTGCCCAGACTGGAGTGCAGTGGCCGCTCCCGGCCACCGCAGCCTCGACCTGCTGGGCTCCGGCGACCCTTTCCCGCCTCAGCCTTCCAAGTAGCTGGAACTACAGGCGCGCGCTACCACACCCGGCTAATTTTTGATTTATTGTAGAGATGAGGTCTTGCCAAGTTGCCCAGGCGGGTCTCGAACCCGCAGGCTCAGGCAATCCACTCACCTCGGCCTCCCAAAGTGCTGGGATTACAGGCTGAGCCACCGAGCCCGGCCCACAAATGTTATGTGCTTGAATAATTCTGAAAATATCTCCCTCCCAACCCCTGGTCTATGGAAAAATTGTCTTCCATGAAACCTCTCTCTGTTGCCACAAAGGTTGGGGACCACTGGGCTACAGAATTCCTGCCCTGGAGAAAGTCTTGTAGGGTATGGAATTGGAAGGGTCAGAAGAACAGGCCGCTCTGTCAGGGTTCATAGAATGTCTATTGAAATGGCATAATTTTTAAAAATAACTTTATTTTAAAATAATTACAGATTTGTAGGAAGTTGCAAAAAAGTATATGGGCAGGGTATCTGTGTACCCTTCACACAATTTCCCCCTAGTAACATCTTATATAACTACATTACAGTAAGAAACCAGGAAACTGACATTGGCACAATCCATTAATCTTATTCCAGTATTGTCAGTTTTACATGCCCTCATTTGTGTGTGTGTGTGTGTGTGTGTGTGTGTATTCTATGCAATTTTATCACATTTGTAGATTCATTTAACAACCACGGTCAAGATACAGAATTGTTTCTTCACCAGCAGGGTGGAACAATTTTTGTCCCCGCCTACCTGAAAGGAGTTTTGGATGGTAAACATGTACCAAAGCATAAGTGGTCAGTGTCCCTAAGAGGGGTGCCCTGGAAATTTAGGAGATAGTGGAAAGTCTGCAAGGCATAATGGTGCCTAACACTGAGTTATGGGAGCTAAATGAAAGTCCGTTTTGGAAACAGTGGTGGTACACAGTGGTGAAAGCATGGCTTGAGAGTCAGGGAAACCTGGCCCGGAATTCTAGTTCTTCCATTTATTGGTTCTGTGACCTTGGGCAGGCCATTTTACTTCTCTAAGTTTCTGTTTTTCTCAGCTTTAAAACACAGATAATTTTTATTTCATATGCCTGTTGTGAGGCTTAATGAAGGTCTTTAAAGCATCCACCACAGTTCCTGGCACAGTAGATACTCAATTCTGGCAGTCATCTAGAACACTGATGCAATAAGTGTCTATTGAATAGTTACTGCTTGCCAAGGAATAAGCTATGAAGTGTGGGGAATGGAGGTGAATAAGATACAAGCTGAGCCGGGCTCGGTGGCTCAGCCTGTAATCCCGCGCCTTTGGGAGGCTGAGGTGAGAGGATTGCCTGAGCCCACGGGTTCGAGACCCGCCTGGGCAGGTGAGACCTCATCTCTACAATAAATCAAAAAATTAGCTGGGCGTGGTAGTGTGCGCCTGTAGTTCCAGCTACGTGGAAGGCTGAGGTGGAAGGATCGCCTGAGCCCAGCAGGTCGAGGCTGCAGTGGCCGTGAGCGGCCACTGCACTCCAGTCTGGGCGACAGAGTGAGACTCCAACTCAAAAAAAAAAAAGATACAAGCTGAAGTTAAGGGTTGGGAACACAGTTTATGTAGGGCAGTGATTCTCTAAGTGTGATCCCTGGACCAATAGGATCAGCATCATCTGGGAATTGGTTAGGTCAGTTCTTGGAAACAGAAACTTACTAAATCAGAAACTCTGGAGATAAGACCCAGGAATCTATGGTTTAACGCCCTTCAGATGATTCTGATGTGCACTGAAATTTGAAAATCACAGATATAGGGCCTTATGGGTCATTGTAAGGATTTGGATTTTACTCTGAATGGGAGTCACAGAAAGGATTTGAGCAAAGGAGAGTTGTGATCTAATTTAGGTTTTGGCTGCTGTGAGGAAAGACTCAAGGTAAGGAGCAAGGTGGAAGCAAGAAGAATTTGGAGGCTACTATAGATTATTACTATTATTATTTTTTTGAGTTGGAGTCTCACTCTGTCGCCCAGACTGGAGTGCAGTGGCCGCTCCTCGGCCTGCTGGGCTCCGGCGATCCTTCTGCCTCAGCCTTCCAAGTAGCTGGAATTACAGGCGCACGCTACCATGCCCAGCTAATTTTTGATTTATTGTGGAGATGAGGTCTCGCCAAGTTGCCCAGGCGGGTCTTGAACCCGCGGGCTCAGGCAATCCACTCACCTCGGCCTCCCAAGTCACGGGATTAGAGGGCTGAGCCACCAAGCCTGGCTTAGATTATTATTTCTTAAAGTGTGGTCCCTGGACCAGCAGCATCAGTTGGTAAGTCATTAGAAATACACATGTATAGGCCCACTCCAGACCTACTGAATCAGGAGTTTTGAAGATGAGGCCCAGAATTCTGTGTTTTAAGAAGTCCTCCAGGTGTTTCTGATATTACGTAAAATTTGAGAAATGGTGGTCTAGTTAGGTAGTGGTGGCTTGAACCAGAATCAATGGTGATGAGGTTGTTGGATTTTGAATATATATTGATGAATATTTGCTAATAGATTGGATTGGGGTAGTGAAAGAAGGGACTCAAGAATGACTCCATTTTGAGGAGTTTGGTATAAAGGGAAATGGAGTAGTGGGGATCACAAGAGGGTTTTTGTTTGGTTGGATTTTTTTTTTTGAGATAGAGATAACAGCCTATTTGTGTGCATGTATATCAGTCCATAAGAAGTTGGTGCATTCAGAATTTTGTGATTCCTATTATATGGCAATCTTATGTGCCAGGGACTGGATGGACAAATAGGTGCATGGGAACTTGCTCAGTGTCCTTTGCATTCCTCTAAGTCCTGTCTGCCTGGGTTGGGTCAGGACACTGGTGGGTAGAGACCTCGGCTTCTGGTTTTATAGATGGTGCTCTGTCTGGTCAAGGATGCTGCAGATAACCAATAATTGGCCTGAATTTTTCTGAGATTTTCTTAATGAAGAAATGTAGAATATGCTCTTTTTTATCTTTATTCATGAATGAAGATGCTCGCTTTCCAGGACACAGGTGGTGGCAGGTCCTGGCTCCTTGGGCACCCTCAGAGAGCAGAGATTTAGTGAATAAGAAGCCAGACAGGATCTTGAGCAACCTCATTGCTTCTCAGGCTTCTCCACTGCTCAGCTCTCACTCAGTTTCACACTCCTGGAGTAATTGTCTACTTTTGTGTTCTCATAGCACTTGACTCTGCTAATTTTCCCATATTATATTCTAGTTATGTATTGTAGTGGTATGGTGGAATCACAAAGACCAGAATTTTTTTTTTTTTTGAGTTGGAATCTCACTCTGTCACCCAGACTGGAGTGCAGTGGCCGCTCCCAGCCACCGCAGCCTCAACCTGCTGGACTCCGGTGATCCTTCCGCCTCAGCCTTCCCAGTAGCTGGAATTACAGGCACGCGCTACCACGCCCGGCTGATTTTTTGATTTATTGTAGAGATGAGGTCTCGCCTGCCCAGGCGGGTCTTGAACCCGCGGGCTCAGGCAATCCACTCACCTCAGCCTCCCAAAGGCGTGGGATTACAGGCTGAGCCACCAAGCCCGGCTAAGACCAGAATTTTTATTCTGCTCTGATACTTATTAGTTTTGTAATTGCCAGCAGTTTACTTAATCACTCAGTCTGATTTCTCATTTGTTAAATTAGAGTATTAATAAAGATGAGGATGGTGCTAGCTAATACTTATCCTGTGCCGTGTACTTTAAGTACTTTACTTATTTGAGCCCATTTAATCCTCATGGCAACCATATAAGTTAGGTAGTATTAATACTTTCATTTCATAGATACAGAAAGTGAGGCACAGAGAGGTTAAGTAAATTGCCTAAGTTCACACAGCAAGTAAGTGGCAGTGGTGAGATTCAAACCCAAATCTGTATTTTTAACTTCTGTGCTTTAGTATCTCTGAATACTGGATACAATGCCCTAATTTGTTGAAGAGATTAAAAGTGATAATATATGTAAAGTTCATAGCTCAGTTATTTTCTCAGTTCCTTTTATGCAGGCTTCAAATTCACTCATTCACTCACCTGTTACCCTTTTACCCTGCTTTATTTATTCTATAGCACTTACGAGACTCTCCTGACACTGCCTCTCTGTCACCCTGTCTAGAACATCCACTCCATGAGGGCAGTGTCTGTGCTCAGTCAATATTTGTCAAGTTTATGCACTCATTTACTTAACAGATATCAAGTGCCTACCATGTGCCTGGTTTTTTGGTACATGCTGGGAACAATTCATCTTAGTCTCTAGATCTGGTGCCATAATAATTGTCATTTTCACTAAGGAAGCCACTCAAAGCAAATCAACATTTACTACCCTTGGTCCCAAGTGGTAACTATTGAGGCAGTGCAGCCAAAAGCCTGGTTTTCATTATCTCCCTTTCTGATATGAGGAGTTATCTAGTCCAGTGAATGTTTATTGAATTGGGTTGAATAATAAGTACAAGCAAAACAGAGATGGCAAGATATACTGTACACTTTTAGTGAATAACATATACTGTCTGCCAAATGGATTAGGAACAGACAGCAAGTAAGTGAGTAGTTACAAGTCAACATAGTGAGAGATGGGGACAAAAATAGGGTAGTAGGAGTGTTCTAGGCTGAGGGAGCCATATGTGATGGAACCCAGAGGCTAGAGCTAGAAGGAGCATGGCACTGAGGGTCTGATTGGCTTTTTAGAGCAGGGTATGCAGTCACATGCCTGAAGTGTAATGCACTGTGGTGGTTGTCTTGCAATTCTTTTTTTGAGTTGGAGTCTCACTCTGTTGTCCAGGCTGGAGTGCAGTGGTGTGCTCATGGCCACCGCAACCTCAACCTGCTAGGCTCAGATGATCCTTCTGCCTCAGCCTTCCAAGTAGTTGGAACCACAGGCACGTGCCAACATGCCTGGCTAACTTTTTTTCAATTTATTGTAAAGATGAGGTCTCACCAAATTGCCCAGGCTGGTCTTGAAACTGTGGGCTCAGGCAATTCTCTCACCTGAGCCTCCCAAAGTGCTGAGATTATAGGCATGAGCCACCACACCTGACAGAAATTCTTTTTTTTTTTTTTTTCTGACTTGGGGGTCTCACTGTTACCCAGGCTGGAGTGCAATGGCAAGATCATGGCTCACTGCATCCTTGACCTTCTGGGCTCAGGTGATCTTTCTGCCTCAGCCTCCTGAGTAGCTGGAAATACAGGCACACACCACCATGTCTGACTAATTTTTTGATTTTTTTTTTAAAGAGATGAAATCTGGCTTGTTGTCTAGATTGGTCTTGAACTCCTGGGCTCAAGCAGTTCTCCCACCTTGGCCTCCCAAAGTGCTGGAATTACAGGGATGAGCCACTGCGCCTGGTCTTGAAATTCTTAATAGTTTTACTTTTGAATTTGTGTTTTGTATGTGATGGGACAATGGAGCATGTGCTGGGAACTCAGAGTCTTGGCTTGTGAGGTTCTGCCTCCCACTGCCTCTCTACCTCCCTGAACAGGTTCTTGGCTGGCTGCCTGGGACACTGGGCCCAGGTGCAGGTGTGGCGAGTCAGGGCTGCATGCAAGCACTCTGTGTACTAAGTTACTGGGCAGGACCCTAGGGCACCTATGAGCCTGCACTTGCCCCTTGAGTATCCCCATACACAAAGTAGTATGACAGTAAATAGCATATAAAAACCCGATGGTAAGTTGAAAGTGACTGTGGAAGAAAGGAAAACACTTTTCTTGTTTTGTTTTTTTTTTTTGAATAAGGGACTCCTACTTTTCATT
Organism: Cephalopachus bancanus; assembly: GCA_027257055.1. NCBI lineage: Eukaryota > Metazoa > Chordata > Mammalia > Primates > Tarsiidae > Cephalopachus > Cephalopachus bancanus. The sequence goes on along the minus strand of JAPVLO010001322.1, from coordinate 97,581 downwards.
TCCACTAGGACCCACAAATTATGTCGCTGGGGCTGTATATGAGAGGCAAGAGGAAAACTCAGTCAGAGAGACAAAGCCTTTTAGGCCATGATAAGTTTAGACTTTACCTTAGGAAAAATAGGGAGCCTGTGAGGTGTTTTGATCATGGGTTGATAGGATCAAATTTGTGTTTTTAAGTGATCATGACTGTGGCTGTAGTGTGGAAGATCAGTTGGGTGGGAGCAGAGTGGAGACCAGAAGCTCAGTTAGGAGGGCAGGCCAGTAATTTCAGATACAGTAATGGCCTCGATTAAGGTGGAGGAGTAAGCATAACAGAAGGGCACAATTGATAGCTAATTAGGAGTAGAGTTGATAGGTCATGATGATAACTTAGATAATAATAACAAACATATGTGAACCACTTAGTATGTGTCAGGCACTGTTCTAAACACATTATATAAACGAATTCATTTACTTTTGATAACTGATATAGATACAGTTTTTATCCTCATTTTACAGATGAGGACATTAAGGCACAGAGAGGTTAAGTAACTTGTCCAAGATCCCACAGCTGGTAAGTGGTATAACCAGGGTGCAAACCCATAGTATGGCCCTAAAGTCTGTGTTCTTAACTTGGTGCTAGAATGCCTATTTCAGAGTATAATGGAGGGAGAGGGTGAGAGGTGAGTCAGTGATGGCTGCCAGGTTTCTGGCTTGAATGCCTGGTGAGGTTATGAAACCATTTGCTAAAGTGGGGAACCTAAGAGAGAGAGCAGGATTAGGGGGTGGGCAGGGGGAAAATTGAGTTTGGACAGTTGAATTCGAAGTATGTAAGTGGGCTGTCTAGTAGAAATGTCTTTCCCAGAACACATTTGGAAGGAAGGGTGTAAAACTCAGCAGAGAGATCTGGATTGGAATTGTGAATGTTTTGAGGGCACATAGAACCCTGGGAGTGAGATCAATGAGGAGAAGTAAGAAGAAGAGTTCCCAGGCAAGAGGACTTAAGAAACTTCAACATTTAAGGACTGGGCAGGAGAAAAAAAGCTCATTGGGAAACAGAAGGAGCTGCCAGAGACAATTAAAATCACATAACATCCCTACTCATAATCCTTCTGTGGCTCCCCAGTTCACCCAGGAAAAGCCCAGAGTGCTTTACAGTGGCCTACAAGACCCTACTACATGATCCCATTGACTTTCTGACCTGTTCCTACTCTCCTAGCTCTCTACTCCAGAACACTCTCCTGTTGCTTTAGTAGTTTAGGCAGGCTCCTGCCACAGGGTTTTTGTACTTGCTATTTTCTCTAATTGGAATACTCTTCCCTTATATCCATATGGCTTGCTCCCTTACTTCCTTCAAGTTTCAAGTCTTTATGCAAAAGTCATTTTGTCAATCAGTCCTCGCCTGGCTTCTCTACCTTATATTTTACCATCACTGCCATTTTTCCTGGCACCCGTCGTGTATGTGTGTGTGTTGTGTGTAGTTATATACACACATATATATTCCCCTTCTTGCTTTATTTTTTTCTACTTAGCTCTTTTCAGTATCTAACATACATCGTATTTTCCCAACTGTATTGATTTGTGTTTCTTGTCTGCCTCCCCTACTATAACAGTTCTATGAGGACAGGGATTTTTGTATGCTTTGTTTTGTGTCTTTGTCTCACCAGAACACCTGGCAGGTGCTCACTAAATGTTAACTCATTAAATGTCTGTAGGAGTGGGCACCAGACAAGTGGGGTGTTATGGAAGTCAAGGGTAGAGAGAGAGCTTGTTAAGTGGAGAAAGTGCAGGGTTGGCAGCATGAAAAAAATGTGCTAAGAGGTTAAGTGAGATAAAGGAGAAAAGTACTTATTGCATGTATCAACACAGAGGTCAGGTCATCAGTGAGATCTGTTTTAAAGAAGGTGGGGACTAAAATAAGACTGTAGCAGGGGGTGAGAAAGTGTACCATAGCAACCCTAAAAAATTCATAAATTTGGCTCTGATAGAACATCTCTGGATACTACTGGAAAGCCAGGGGTGGGAGGGAGACGTTCACTGTATATACCCTTTGAGTTTTGTGCCATATACAACTGTTACCTATCCCCCCAAAAAAGATCATTATTGAACTGTGTAGGTTTAAATACAGAAAATATGTGGCTGTGAAGGGGCAGAAAGGGGTAGACAGGAAGGAGGGAAGATGGAAGAATGGGTGGGTCTTGCCTTTTTTATTTTTATTTATATTTTTTTGAGTTGGAGTCTCACTCTGTTACCCAGACTGGAGTGCAGTGGCTGCTCCCGGCTACTGCAGCCTCGACCTGCTAGGCTCCAGCGATCTTTCCTGCCTCAGCCTTCCAAGTAGCTGGAACTACAGGTGTGCGCTACCATGCCCGGCTAATTTTTTGATTTATTGCAGAGATGAGGTCTCGCCAAGTTGCCCAGGCAGGTCTCGAACCCGCGGGCTCAGGCAATCAACTCACCTCAGCCTCCCAAAGTGTGGGGTTACAGGCTAAGCCACTGAGCCCGGCTGCCTTTTTTATTTTTTTATTTTTATTTTTTTATTTTTTTGAGTTGGAGTCTCACTCCATCGCCCAGACTGGAGTGCAGTGGCCGCTCCCGACCACCGCAGCCTCGACCTGCTGGGCTTAGGCGATCCTTCCATCTCAGCCTTCCAAGTAACTGGAACTACAGGCGCATGCTACCACACCTGGCTAATTTTTGATTTTATGTAGAGATGAGGTCTTACCAAGTTGCCCAGGCGGGTCATGAACCCGCAGGCTCAGGCAATCCACTCACCTCAGCCTCCCAAAGTGCTGGGATTACAGGCTGAGCCACCAAGCCTGGCTACCTTTTTTATTTATAAAGATCCGTGAGCTTGTTTGAATGCTATTGTGAGGGGAAGGTAGAGGGAGAGAAGTTGAAGATACTGCAGAAAGAAGGGATAGTTGATTGAGATGGTAAGAAAAGATGTGATCCAGATGGAAAACCTGACTTTAGAAAGAAGGAAAGATAGTACTTCCTTTGTAACAGGAAGAAAGGATGGTTGCAGAAGGAGGTAGATTTGCCGGTGGAAAGTTGAGGTAGTTCCCAACTGATTTAACTTCATTTTCTCTAAGAAGTAGGAAGCAAGGTCATTTTCTGAGAGAGATGAGGGAGGTAGTGGAATCAGAGATTTTTTTTTTTTTTTTTTTGAGTTGGAGTCTCACTCTGTGGCTCAGACTGGAGTGCAGTGGCACGCTCCCAGCCACCTGCAGCCTCGACCTGCCGGGCTCCAGCAATCCTTCCGCCTCAGCCTTCCAAGTAGCTGGAACTACAGGCACGTGCTACCACGCCCGGCTAATTTTTTATTTATTGCAGAGATGAGGTCTCGCCAGGTTGCCCAGGCAGGTCTCGAACCCGCAGGCTCAGGCAATCCACTCACCTCAGGAATCAGAAATTTGAAATAGCAACTGTGGATAATAGGAAAGAGAGCCGAGCAGTGAATTACAGGAGGATTTTCAGGCAGCATGATCCAGATATTTTAGACAGTGTTAATTTATTGTGGCACCAATCCAGTGGGTGATTTCTCTCTAGCTACAACCAGTGGTCCAGTGTTATGTAGTTGGACTGAGCTAGGTTTAGGGTTTGCACGTGGGGAGGTGAAAGACAATGGGACAAGTGAGGAAATCTATAAGAGAATGGTTGAAGTGAGAAATACTGCAATCTCAACTAGCTCTAGGGTAGGGGATAGTGAAGTCAAGAATGGGTGAATAGATTAAAAGTAGGAAGATCTAAGGATTTTGAGGGCAAAGAACAGGTGGTGTGAGTAAAAGTTGGATGGATACACTTGTGGTCAGAGAGGATGATGTATGAATTTCATATTCCCGAGGTGGAGTAGTTGCTGGTGTTGACAAAGTTTGAGCGATGGTTATGAGAGCTGGCAGGTGAAATGGAAGTGGAGGTAACAAACTTTACAGATGAGGAAGTCAAAGAACTAAGTACCTGAGATGTAGGGTCTCCACATTGATATTGATTTCATGTATGGTGTTGACAGGGCTTGGGGTGAAGAGGAATCTGTAAGCAGGTTCTTCAGTGAATGAAGGGATATGTTGGGGAGATGGGTATCTGGCCGTGATGAAGAGGAGTAGGGAGTGGTAGGGCAGGATGGTATGAAATGCAGAGGAATAGGAAATCTTATACAAGGGTAGAGGAGAGATGATCTTGAAATATCACTGGAGAGTGAGGGAGATTGTCTATCCACAACCCAGCCCTGACTTTTGAGAGTCTGGGAGAATATATAGCTAGATAATGCTCTAGCACAGTGCTACTCATACTTTCTGTGGTGAAGGACCAGAGTATTTTTTAAAATTTCCAATCTATAATGGGTGACTGATTGTTTTATAAAATAAATAAAATAAAATAAAAATTACAGACAGGTGCCGTTGCTCATGCCTGTAATCCTAACACTTTGGGAGGCCGAGGTGGGAAAATTGCTTGAGGCCGTGAGTTTGAGATCCTACCTCTACAAAGAAGAAATTAAAAAATTAGCTGGATGTGGTAGTGACACCTGTAGTTTCCACTACTCAGCAGGCTGAGGTGGAAGGATCGCTTCAGCCCAGAAGTTTAAGGCTACAGTGGGCTATGATTGTGCCATTGCACTCCAGCCTGGGTGACAGAGTAAAGCCCTGTTTCTTAAAAAAAATGAATTACAGCCGGGCTCGGTGGCTCAGCCTGTAATCCCGCGCCTTTGGGAGGCTGAAGTGAGTGGATTGCCTGAGCCCGCGGGTTCGAGACCCGCCTGGGCAGGCGAAACCTCATCTCTACAATAAATCAAAAAATTAGCCGGACGTGGTAGCGCGTGCCTGTAGTTCCAGCTACGTGGAAGGCTGAGGCAGAAGGATCGCCGGAGCCCAGCAGGTCGAGGCTGCAGTGGCCGGGAGCGGCCACTGCGCTCCAGTCTGGGTGACAGTGAGACTCCAACTCAAAAAAAAAAAAAAAAAGTGAATAACTATAAAAATGGTAGGAACAAAACAAACCATACAAAATACAAGTGTCTAATTTTTATTATTAGATTGAACAGATATACAGTATTTTGCTAAATTGCATAAAAGTTCTTGCATAAAAATGATGTTTACTCTTTCTGTACTTATCACAGACCTGTGGTAAACAGTTCACATACCAGCATTAGTCCATGGACCACATTTTGAGTGGCACTGGTATAGAGAAAATGATTTTCTCATAGGAAAGCTACATTCAGTTAAGCCAGGAAAGTGAAGGAGGGTTTGTTGAAGGGATGCAAATGCAGAGTAGTTTGTTTACCAAGGGATGTGAGGATGTGACAGAAAAGTTGGGAAGGGGGATGAGCAGTAGGTGTTTGTGGTAGAGAAAGTGTGTAGCCATATGGGGTGAAAGTTCAGGGGAGAGAACTTTCACCCAATATGGAGGGGCTTCCTTCTTGAGCAGTGTCCAAGAAGATCCAGGGATATGGGATACAAAGCATGCATTCCAGGGAAGTTGAGTTAATGCTACACAAGGTCTGCAGAATATATTTGAAGAAGGTTTAGGCAGGTGAAACATGAGATCTGGACTGGGTAAAAAAATATTAGCTATCACTTGTTGTTTACTTATTGTGTACCAGACTCTGTGCTCACTGTGCTACACACTTTATGTGCATTATCTGATTGAGTCCTTTTAGAAAAACCCTACAGAGTTAACAGTGGTATCTCCAGTTTATTGCTATGCTATAGGTTTACAGGCATAGGATTATTAGTCAAGAAGTTGTTGGGATCCTAAACTCAAGAAGTCAGTTTATGAGCACGATTGTGGCTGAAACAATTTGATCTCTGCCTTTTTTTTTTTTTTTTTTGAGTTGGAGTCTCACTCTGTTGCCCAGACTGGAGTGCAGTGTCCGCTTCCGGCCACCGCAGCCTCGACCTGCTGGGCTCCAGCAATCCTTCCGCCTCAGTCTTCCAAGCAGCTGGAGCTACAGGCGCGCGCTACCACGCCTGGCTGATTTTTTTTATTTATTGTAGAGATGAGGTCTCGCTGCCCAGGCGGGTCTCGAACCCACGGGCTCAGGCAATCCACTTACCTCAGCCTCCCAAAGGGGCAGGATTACAGGCTGAGCCACCGAGCCTGGCTTCTGCCCTATTTTTATGCTACCTGTTAGCTTGAGGCCAACCAAAGATTTTAGGAGTTTAATCTTAGCCAGAAGTTATTTGCTGACATCTTCCCTGGAGGGAAAGTTTTAATTTTGTGAGATTGCCACCTCATGTACCCACAAACTCAAATTTTCAAAATTAAATAAATCTTTTCAAATATTTCTTTTGTGGGGGGGTAGGATAAGTTCTCGCTATGTTGGCCAGGCTGTTCTTTAACTCCTGGCCTCAAGTAATCCTCCTGCCTTAGCCTCTCAAAGTGCTAGAATTACAGGTGTGAGCTATTGTGCCCACTTTAAAATAGAATAAGAAGATTTTTTTTTGTAGTAGAAATGGGGGTTTCACCATGTTGCACAGGCTGGTCTCAAGCATTTAAAATATTAAATAAGTAGAAAATTTGAAATACAAGTAAGGAGGAGAAAAATGACTTCACTGAGAACCACTGTTGACTATAAAATATTCTTTTTAGTCTTTTTCATTTACTAAAGTATTTCAATAAAATTTATAATTTATTTTGAATATTTTGAGTTAAATAAGGATATTAATGGATTTCACCTGTTTGTTTTTCCATTTATTTATTTATTTATTTGAGTTGGAGTCTAACTCTGTTGCCCAGGCTGGAGTGCAGTGGCACACTCATGGCCACTGCAGCCTAAGCCTGCTAAACTTAGGCCATTCTTCCGCCTTAGTTTTCCAAGTAGCTAGAACTATAGCCATTTGCCACCAAGCTAATTTTTTGATTTATTGTAGAGACGAGGTCTTGCCAAATTGCCCAAGGTGTTCTTGAACCCATGGACTGAGGCAGTCCTCTTGTCTCTGCTTCCCAGAATGCTGGGATTACAGACATGAGACACTGTGCCCAGCTCTTGCCCTTTATTTATTTATTTATTATTCATCTATTTATATATCTATCTATGTATCTGTCTACCTACCTACCTACTTATCTATCTATTTTTTTATTGATTGACTGACTGATTGAGTCGGAGTCTTACTCTGTTGCCCAGGCTGGAGTGCAGTGGCACACTCATGGCCACCGCAGCTTCAACCTGCTCGGCTCAGGTGTTTCTTCCCCCTCAGCCATCCAAGTAGCTGGGAACTACAAGCATGTACCACCATGCCTGGCTAATTTTATTTTTATTTTTTATGGTTTTTTTTCGTTGAATTCTCAACTCTGTCACCCAGACTGGAATGTAGTGGCATGCTCACAGCCACCGCTGCCTCGACCTGCTGGGTTTAGGCGATCCTTTCACCTCAGCCTTCTAAGTAGTTGTAATTAAGGTGTGCACTACCATGCTTGGCCTATTTTTTTATTGTAGAGATGAAGTCTCGCCAAGTTTTCCAGGCTGGTCTTAAACCCCTGGGCTTAGGCAGTCCTCTTGCCTCGGTCTCTCAAAGTGCTGGAATTACAGGCTGAGCCACCATGCCTAGCCTAATTTTTAAATTTATTATAGAAACAAGGTCTTGCCATGTTACCCAGGCTGGTCTCCAACCTGTGGGCTCAAGCAATCCTCTCGCCTCCGCCTCCTAAAGTGCTGGGATTACAGGCATGAGCCACCATGCCCAGCCTCTTTTTGTCTTTTTTTATATTTTTATTTTTTTTTGAGTTGGAGTCTCACTCTGTCGCCCAGACTGGAGTGCAGTGGCTGCTCCCTGCCACCGCAGCCTCGACCTGCTGGGCTCCGGCGATCCTTCCGCCTCAGCCTTTCAAGTAGCTGGAACTACAGGCACGCACTATCACGCCCAGCTAATTTTTGATTTATTGTAGAGATGAGGTCTTGTCAAGTGGCCCAGGCGGGTCTCGAACCCGCGGGCTCAGGCAATCCACTCACTTCGGCCTCCCAAAGTGCTGGGATTACAGGCTGAGCCACCGAGCCCGGCCCTTTTTGTCTTTTTTTTTTTTTTTTGAGTTGGAGTCTCACTCTGTCGCCCAGCGGCCACCGCAGCCTCGACCTGCTGGGCTCCGGCGATCTTTCTGCCTCAGCCTTCCGAGTAGCCGGAATTACAGGCATGCACGACCACACCCGGCTGATTTTTTTGATTTATTGTAGAGATGAGGTCTCGCTGCCCAGGCAGGTCTTGAACCCGCGGGCTCAGGCAATCCACTTACCTCAGCCTCCCAAAGGTGTGGGATTACAGGCTGAGCCACCGAGCCCGGCTCCTTTTTGTCTTTTAAATGTAACTTTTCGAACAATAAAAACTTCATATTTGTGTCACATTATATTTCTATTGGACGGTGCTTCTCCAGAGTCTCTTCCAGCTTTGACCATTCTGAGTCTTTATGAAGCTTCACTGTGTGTATAATTTTAGCTCAGTCATAATTGTTTCAGACCAGTGTGGTCCTGTAGAACTTATGCATTTACGAAAGTGTTTTATAGTCTGCCTAATATGGTAACCTCTAACTACGTATGGTTCTGAGTGTGACAGAGGAACGGCATATTAAATTTTGCTTAATTTTAATGAATTTAAATATAAATAGTCCCCACGTACTTAATAGCTATTGTATTGGACCTTATAAAGAATAAATTTTCATAAACCTTGGCTGATTTTCTCTTTTCCAGTTGCGTTGGTGTTGAAGAGGAGAAGGCTGCTGACATTGACCTCTACCACTGCCCCAACTGTGAAGTCTTACATGGACCCTCCATTAGTAAGTAGATCTTAGGGTTTTTCAGAGAAGGTGACCAAGAGGAGAAATGAAAGGAAGCTTGGGAGGGTGATTGCCTTTACCTGAATGCTTCAGGTTCTTGTTCCCTAGGAAATAGCAGAAGCCTATGCAGACCCCTCTGTCCAGCAGCTGTCCTACTGAGAGGGCAAAAGTGCATAACTTCACCTCTCTCCCTTCCGAGCATGAGAGGAAGTTCTCATCTTCACAGACTTTCCTGAGTCTGTGAATGCCTCATGGACTCCAGATGCTTGTTAGATTTGAAGAGATTGTTAGCTCTACTGAGGCTTTTGTTCTTGGGATCATAACTCATGGCCATTCTGACTCATGATCATATGTTATTTTCTGGCTTAGTGAAAAAGCGCCGTGGATCTTCAAAAGGACATGATATACACAAGGGGAAACCAGTGAAGACTGGGAGCCCCACTTTCATCCGAGAGCTCCGGAGTAGGACTTTTGACAGGTAAGGGACCCCTGTCCCCGAGGACTGGTGAACACCAGGGCTCTGGGAGACTGAGCCCCATCTTTTTCCAACTTTCCTGCTGGCTGCCTGTTAGGTGCCTCTTCCATTTATGAGTATCTTCAGGGATCTGCGAGTTCCCTCTGGGGAAGGAACTTCTGGCTTGCTTAGTTTCTGAGAAACTGGGTAGTTGGGAGGCAGTTTTTGCCAGAGCAGGAGAGAGTACTTACATGTACCCAAGAAATGCTGGAACTAGAAGGAGTCTTAAAGATCAGAAAGTTTAATTCTCTCATAGAGAAAAAGAAACTCTTTTAAAAAATAAAAAAGTTTGAGTGGTCATGTATTTCTTTCCTAATACAAAAGAGGATTTTTCTTTTCTTCTTTTTTTTTTTTAGTTGGAGTCTCACTCTGTCGCCCAGACTTGAGCGCAGTGGCCACTCCCGGCCACCGCAGCCTCGACCTGCTGGGCTCCGGCGATCCTTCCGCCTCGTCCTTCCCAGTAGCCGGAATTACAGGCGTGCGCTACCACGCCCGGCTGATTTTTTGATTTATTATAGAGATGAGGTCTCACTGCCCAGGTGGGTCTCAAACCCGCGGGCTCAGGCATTCCACTCACCTCAGCCACCCAAAGGCGCGGGATTATAGGCTGAGCCACCAAGCCCAGCTTTTTTTTTTTTTTTTTTTTTTTTAATTAAGCTGGCCTTGTTCAAAATAAGTTATTTGTGGCTAGGCGTGGTGGCTCACACCTGTAATCCCAGCACTTTGGGAGGTGGAGGTGAGAGGATTGCCTAAGCCCAGGGGGTTTGAGATCAGCCTGGTCAACTTGGTGAGAACTTGTCTCTACAATAAATAAAAAAAATTAGTTGGACATGGTGGTGCATGTCTGTAGTACCAGCTACTCAGGAGACTGACATGGAAGGATTGCTTGAACTCTGCAGGTCAAGGCTGTGGTAGCCATGAGTGTGTCACTGTGCTCCAGCCTGGGTGACACAGTGAGACTTTAACTCAAAACAAAAAAAAAATTATTTGAATTAAGCAAAAATAATGAGCTTAAAAATTAATGAAGCCAGGCTCGGTGGCTCAGCCTGTAATCCCGCGCCTTTGGGAGGCTGAGGTGAGTGGATTGCCTGAGCCCACGGGTTCAAGACCCGCCTGGGCAGCGAGACCTCATCTCTACAATAAATCAAAATCAGCCGGGCGTGGTAGCGCGTGCCTGTAATTCCAGCTACTCGGAAGGCTGAGGCGGAAGGATCACTGGAGCCCAGCAGGTCGAGGCTGCGGTGGCCGGGAACGGCCACTGCACTCCAGTCTGGGCGACAGAGTGAGACTCCAACTCAAAAAAAAAAAAAAAAAAAAAAAAAAAATTAATGTACCAAGCACTCTCTTTTGCTTGGTTTTTAATTCATTGGACTATTTTCAGATTTTCTGTAACTGACGTGTTATTTGGAATAGATGTTTCTTCAGTTTAATGTTTTTCTGTTTTGTTTCTTGGAGTCTCCTCTCTACCCTATGCCTCTCAGGTTCCTTTTCCAAAGTAATCCAATAACTTGTGCATTCTTTCAGAAATAGTTTTTGCATAGGCAAACATATATGTTTGTATATCTCTTTCTTTTTTTGACACAAATGGAAACACTATATTGTTCTGCATCTTGTTTTGTTTTTTTTGAAACCTAAATTATATATCTTTGGGATCAATGCATATCAGCACATACAGATGTTCTTCATTCTTTTTCATGGTTGTTTAGTATTACATTACATAGTATACCATTTAACCAATCCTCTATTGATGGATATTTAAATTGATTCTAGTATTTTTCTATTAGGAAAAAAAAAAGTTGTAGAGAATATCTTTCTATTTAAGTTTTTGCATATGTGTTGAGTATATGTGTAGATTGCTTTCTAAAAGTGAAAATGTTAGGTCGAAGAGCTTGTGCTTTAAAAATATTTATCAATATTGTCAGTTGTTTCCAAGATGGCTGTATCATTTCATTCTCTCACAGACAATATGTGAGGATGCTGATTTCCTTCTATCCTGGCCAACATTGTTTATTATCAAACTTTTTTTCCTTTCTGATAAGATAAAAAATGAAATCTTCTTTTCACCTTTATTTCTTTAATTATGAAGAGGATAAATTTGTGTACATTTATAAACCATTTTTATTTTTTCTGTGTTAACTGCCTACTTGTATTGACAATTTTTCTATTGTTTTACTATTTCTTACTGATTTATAACAGCTTTCTTGCAGAAAATTTAATTTTTATGTGGTTAAATTTATTTATAACTATTTTTTTTTAAAGATGGAGTCTTACTCTGTCACTCAGGCTGGAGTGCAGTAGCACGCTTATGACCACCACAGCCTTGACCTGCTGGGCTGAGGTGATCCTTTCACCTCAGCCTTCCAAGTAACTGGAACTACAGGCATGCACCACCACGCCCGGCTGATTGTTTTGGTTTATTGTAGAGATTGCCCAGGCTGATCTTGAACCCATGGGCTCAGGCAATTCTCTCACCTCGGCCTCCCAAAGTGCTGGGATTATAAGCATGAGCCACCATGCCCAGCCTTATTTATTACTATTTTAATGACTACGTGGCCATGTTTCTCTCATGTTTTTCTACTATTCTTATGGCTATTTTTTTGCAATATAATCCTTGGACCATCTAGAATTATGCAAAGAGTGAGGTAGACATTGAACTTAATGTGTTTGTCCCAGCACAACTTGTCAACTAGTTTATCTTTTCACCAACAAGATTGAAAAAAAAAAGAAATTGGTCAGGCTCAGTGGCTCAGCCTGTAATCCTAGCACTTTGGGAGGCTGAGGTGGGTGGATTGCCTTAGCCTGCGGGCTCGAGACCAGCCCAGGCAACTTGGTGAGACCTCTTCTCTACAACAGATCAAAAAATTAGCCAGGTGTGGTAGCGCATGCCTGTAGTTCCAGACACTTGGAAGGCTGAGATGGAAGGATCACTGGAGCCCAGCGGGTTGACGCTGAGGTGGCTGTGAGCGTGCCACTGCCCTTCAGCCTGGGCCATGGAGTAAGACTCCGACTCAAAAAAAAAAAAAAAAGAAATCCTGTTTCCTAGTTAACTAAGTGTATATGTAGAGAAAGTGGTTTCTCTTTCTTTTCTCCTTGTCTTTTATTTTGAGCTGGGGTCTCACTCTGTCCCCCAGGCTGGAGTGGAGTGGCATGATCGTGAATCACCACAGGCTTGACCTCCTGGACTAATGTGATCCTTCCGCCTCACCCTACCAAGTAGCTGAGACTACAGGCACACACCACCAAGCCTGGCTAATTTTTTGTTTTTTTGTAGAGATGAGGTCTGACTATGTTGCCTAGGCTGATCTCGAATTCCTGGGTTCAGGTGATCCTCCTGTCTTGGCCTCCCAAAGTGCTGGAATTATAGATGTGACCACCATACTGGCCTTTTTATTTGTCAATTGTTTAAATTGAGTGATGCTTCTCTTGAGTTATAATAAATCAGCTAGACTTGTCAGATATGTCTTTTCTTCCTGAGCAAGCTATTGACTGATTTCTTCCTTTGTCATTCAGCAAAGAGCACACTTTTGACAGGATATTCCCCACCTCTGCCTGGCTTCTTGCCTTAGCCATACTTTCTTCCCTGGCACATGAGATTTATGCTTAGTTGCCAGCTCACAGTAGGTTCCTTCAAGACGACCCCGCCTCTAGAGTGAGTGGTAGCATCCAGTAAGGCCTTTAATGGGCAGAGCTTCAGGCTTAGGCTTTCTTTTCTCCTGCCCACAGCTCGGATGAAGTGATTCTGAAGCCCACTGGAAGTCAGCTAACCGTGGAATTCCTGGAAGAGAATAGCTTCAGTGTACCCATCCTGGTTTTGAAGAAGGATGGGTTGGGGATGACGCTGCCCTCACCATCATTCACTGTTAGGGATGTGGAACACTATGTTGGTAAGATATCACAGACCCTCTTAGCTGTAACATTGTTCACTCCCTTAAAGAACTGTGTGCTTTCCTCTCCAGGTTACCTTTTGCATTTCCTTTCTAGCCATCTTGAGAACCTGAGGTGAAATGCCTTACCCAAAATCATTCTTTGGCAAAGCTAGAGCCAAAATCCTAGTCTCCTCTTCCTTCTAATTTTAATAGACACACAACCCTAGGTTGAGCCCCATTTTTTACCTGGGGAATTCTAGGGATCCTGTTGTCTGTGTCCTCGGCTGAGAAGAGAGTCTTTGACTCTTGTTCTCACATACCTGTTGTCATTTGTGCATGAGTTTTTGGAGAAAGGAAGAGAAGAAGTGGGGAAACAGTGCCCAGGCAGGTGGACTGTACTATGTATGAGACTGTGTCTCAGGCAGTTCATAATCCTAGCAAGCCTGAACCCAGCACATAGGCCTTTGGAAAGTATAATAGATTCCTATCCTCACTCCCTAAGATTTGTGTACATAAACATACAGTGTCTGAGGAAGAAACTTTGAGTGTAAGGCCATTCTAAGGATTGGTCAGGAGATAAGACAGTCTTCCCTGGTCCCTATCTCTTTACTCCAGGTTCTGACAAAGAGATTGATGTGATAGATGTGACCCGCCAGGCTGACTGCAAGATGAAGCTTGGTGATTTTGTGAAATACTATTACAGTGGGAAGAGGGAGAAAGTCCTCAATGTCATTAGTTTGGAATTCTCTGATACCAGGTAAGAGGGGCGGGGATAACAAAAATACCTAACAAATTGCCTAGAACTTGTGATATACTGAGTGTATATTGGTGGTTTTTTCCCTTCTTCTTGGTGGTTTCTTACTTTGGGTTGGGGAGCTGGGTTATACTTTCTAGGGTAGCTGCTCACGTTATGACAGTCAAGTCATATTTTTCATCCACAGTTTCTAGCATTAGATAGATTACACAATAGTTACTTTAATTTTTATCTCCTCAAGAGCTGAGAACAGCCTTCTTTGACCTTTTTCTGGTATTTAGATTGTGGCATGGTCAGTGTATAATGGCCAGGATAAGTCCTGTGTTCCTGGAAATAGATTTACTAGAATTATCCCCAAGTAGTTTCTCTAAGGACAAGGTTTCTTAGATTTAAAAAGAAAAAGAGACAGCTATGTTACTAGCTTTAAATGATTCTATCTGGACTCATGAATTCAATAGACACATATATGGTCTTTTTGTTCAAAACTGTGGGAAATACCAAGAAATTATAACATCTTTTTGCCCCTAGAAAGCTTACTGTCTGATTATTTACGTCTTTAACTTTTAATTTATAGATTTGCAGGAAGTTGAAAAAAAGTGTACAGGTAGGTCCTAGGTACTCTTTGGCCAGTTTCCCCCAATGGTGACATCTTATATAATTATAGTACAGTATGAAGACCCTTGCTGTTGTTTTTAAGATACAAGGTTAAACAATCTGATGATATTTAAAAACTGTATTTGTTTATTTATACCTCACTTCATCCTGAAAGACTATTTGAGTTAGCTTACAGAGATACAGAGAGGGAACAAAAAGAGAAAATTGGAACAAAAGAAAAATAAAAGCGGAGAAATAGGATTCATCTGGTGGATACTCTGTATATAAGATGCATGTATGAATGTGTGACTAGTTGGTAGAGATGGACTGTAGAGTCTTCAGGGAATTTCCTGAAGGCCAGAACAAACAGGGGAGTGCGATATTCTAAGATTTGTGACTTTACATAGGATAAAAACAACCAGATGTATCAGAGAAACACTTCTTTCCCTGGAACTGAGCCCTGAGAGTTTCTCTAGTGATTTCTCATAAAGAAGATACTTTATGAGATGGGGATAATACAATAACGTTTATAATCCAAGTACCAAGTGAGTAGACTGGGTGAGATGGGAGTGTATGAGCATTCAGTCGAAGAAATGACCACCTTCAACTGTGAAAAACTGTGGAATTGGGACTTCATACTTCTAGAGCTGAGTTGAATGAGGATACTGATCATATTTACAGAAATGAGTGTCCTGTGTGCCTTTGGGGATTCTTTGGAAGGAACCTGTTTTCTGTCTTGTCTGACCCTCACTGATGTTTTATTCAGGCTTCAACCTCAAGTTCCCAATCAGCTGATGTCTGTCTGTTCTCTACCTCTTCCTTGCTAGGCTTTCTAACCTTGTGGAAACACCAAAAATTGTTCGGAAGCTGTCATGGGTTGAGAACTTGTGGCCAGAGGAGTGTGTCTTTGAGAGACCCAATGTACAGAAATACTGCCTCATGAGTGTGCGGGATAGCTATACAGACTTTCACATTGACTTTGGCGGCACCTCGGTCTGGTACCACGTACTCAAGGTAGGAATGCATATGGCTTCTGGAGTCAACAGGACCTTGGGCCTCCCTCTGTGTGTCAGGTGACAGCACAAAACAGGCTGCTGAGGCCCATCTGCCTCCCAAATTCTTTTTGGGTAACATTCCATATAACTACTCTGTTAGAGTTGAGTACTTGGTAGATATGCCATATGTACTAATGATGGCCTGTCTTTATCTATTTCACAGTTTTGATGTTTAATAAATACATTTGGGGTTTTTTTTTTTTGAGTTGGAGTCTCACTCTGTCGCCCAGACTGGAGTGCAGTGGCTGCTCCCAGCCACCGCAGCCTCGACCTGCTGGGTTCCGGCTATCCTTCCGCCTCAGCCTTCCAAGTAGCCGGAATTACAGACATGCGCTACCACGCCTGGCTGATTTTTTTGATTTATTGTAGAGATGAGGTCTTGTCAAGTGGCCCAGGCGGGTCTCGAAGCCGCGAGCTCAGGCAATCCACTCACCTCAGCCTCCCAAAGGCGTGGGATTACAGGCTGAGCCACCGAGCCCGGCGGGGTTTTTTGTTTTGTTTTGTTTTGTTTTGAGTTGGAGTCTGACTCTGTCGCCCAGGCTGGAGTGCAGTGGCACCATCATGGCTCACTGCAGCCTCAACCTCCTGGGCTCAAGTGATCCTTCCACCTCAGCCTTCCAAGTAGCTGGGACTACAGGTACATGCCACCACACCTGGCTAATTTAAAAAAAAAAATTTTATAGAGACAAGGTCTCACTTTATTGTCCAGGCTGATCTAGAACTCCTGGGCTCAAGCAGTTCTCCTACCTTAGCCTCCCAAAGTACAGAGATTACAGGAGTGAGCCACTGCACCTGACTGAGAAGTCTATTTTTTTTTCTCTTTTGAGTTGGAGTCTCACTCTGTTACTCAGCCTGGAGTGCAGTGACTCAATCACAGCTTACCACAGCCTTGACCTCCTGGTCTCAGGCAGTTCTCCCATCTCAGCCTCCCAAGTAGCTGAGACTATAGTCACATGCCACCAAGCTTGGCTTAATTTTTTGTAGGGATGATGTCTTGCTGTATTGCCCAGGAAGGTCTTCAGCTCCTGGGCTCAAGTGATCCTTTACCTCTGCCTCCCATAGTGTTGAGATTACAGGTGTAAGCCGCTGTGCCTGACCTGAGAAGTCATTTTAAAGTCAGGATTCAGTGAGGCATGTGGGCTCATGCCTGTAATCCCAGAACTTTGGGAAGCCAAAGCAGGAGGATTGCTTGAGGCCAGGAATTCGAGAACAGCCTGGGCAATATAATGAGACCCCATCTCTAAAATAAAGAAAAAAAGAAAATTAGCTGGGTACGAAGCAGAGATAGGAAGATTGCTTGAGCCTGGGAATTAAAGGCTGCAGTGAGCCATTTTCACACCACTGCACTCCAGCCTGGATGACAGTGAAACCCTGCCTGTAAATAATAAATAAAGTCAGGATTCCTATAGATATTTTCCTCTTAATAGTTGTTACAATTTTGTAGTTAATGTATTGATTGTCACTGACTGTAGAGGATTTTTCGTCACTCACTATAGAGGTCTGGAAAATAAATTTCTTAATTTTAGCCGGGCTCGGTGGCTCAGCCTATAATCCCATGCCTTTGGGAGGCTGAGGTGAGTGGATTGCCTGAGCCCGCGGGTTCGAGACCCGCCTGGACAACTTGGTGAGACCTCATCTCTACAATAAATCAAAAATTAGTCAGGCGTGGTAGTGCGCGCCTGTAGTTCCAGCTACTTGGAAGGCTGAGGTGGAAGGATCGCCGGAGCCCAGCAGGTTGAGGCTGCGGTGGCCGGGAGCGGGCACTGCACTCCAGTCTGGGTGACAGAATGAGACTCCAACTCAAAAAAAAAAAAACTTTCTTAATTTTGATTTTCACCTTTGTTCATACTATTTTAAATTTTCTTATCAGTAATACCAAGAAAAGAACAGAAAACTGGGAATATGGCTCTTGTCCAAATGATCACAAATCCTCAACTAGTCATTTTTTTTGGAAGAGATTGGAGCATGTAAATGAAAGTACTATTATGTAAATGTTAGATTTAACATTTTTATTTTTAAATAATTTTATTTTTATAGAACAGTTACAAAAATAATGGGAAGAATTCCTGCATACCTTTCATCCATTTTATTTTCTCTCTTTTTCTAAAGCAAACATAATAAAATTTTTACATATATTTTTTTTTTCTGGGACATTTGAGAGTAGTTACATAGTATCCCTTTATATCTTCTTTTTTTTTTTTTTCCTTTTTTGAGTTGGAGTATCACTGTCATCCAGGCTGGAGTAAGTAGCACATTCATGGCAACTGCAGCCTCGACCAGCTGGGCTCAGGCTATCCTTCCACCTCAGCCTTCCAAGTAACTGGAACTACAGGTGTACGCCACCACGCCTGGCTGAGTTTTTTTATTTATTGTAGAGACGAGGTCTCACCAAATTGCCCAGGCTGGTCTCCCGGGGCTCAGGCAATCCTTTCACCTCAGCCTTCCAAAGTACTGGGATTACAGGCGTGAGCCACTGCACCCGTCTCCCTTTATATCTTAATAAGTGTATAGTCCTTGAAAATCAAATGCATTTTTAATATAATCAGTATAGTTATTTTAAAATCAGGAAATTAACATTGATATTAACTAATCTGTAGATCTGATTCAAATTTCTCCAGTTGTATAATAGATATTCCTAGTGTTTTTCCTTTTCTTCATTGAAATTTATGATTGTGAAATATTGCTTAAACCAATTAAGCTTTGAGGATATCTTTGTGCTGGTAAATTTTTGTTTCTTGTTTGACAAATTATCTATCCGGTGATTATCCAGGCAAAGCACAGTTAGGAAATAAAATGTTCTTCCAACAGATAATCACCTAACATATAATCTTCCAGAAGTCCTTGGGCGATTACTGAACTTTTAAACTTGTATTAGTTTTGACTGCAGGTGTAAAAAGGCACACTCTGTAAATGGCATTTAAAAGCAAACTCAATTTTCTTCTCATCAGTAATGTGGCCTTAAATTCTCTGAAGGCTTGTAGTATTGATCTATTCACCTGTAGAGGCCATTTTTCATTTGACATTGCCTCTAAAATAGGAGTACTTGGTATATATTTGTTGTAACTTGGACAATTTTGTTTGAAATGCCCTTTCCAAATTGTTTTTGTCAAGTTTATAGAAACTTAAAAGTACAAATAACAAAAGGACTCTGAAGTTTTCCATGACAGAGAATATAGCCCTTTGGAGCTCCCTGAAAGACTTTTCTGGAAACCCTTGTTAGTTTTGACATTTCAACCTCTTTTTGTTTCAGGGTGAGAAGATCTTCTACCTGATCCGCCCAACAAATGCCAATTTGACTCTCTTTGAGTGCTGGAGCAGCTCCTCTAATCAGAATGAGATGTTCTTTGGGGACCAGGTGGACAAGTGCTACAAGTGTTCCGTGAAGCAAGGACAGACGCTTTTTATTCCTACAGGTCGTCCCTGGGCCCCTCTGGGAGGGTTTGAGGAGGGCAAAAAGCAGAAAGGAGCTTGTAGCCCCACAGCTAACCCCTTCCCATAGTGTATTAATCTGACTATGTGGGATATTTCTCTCATAGTGGCTAAAGGCCCAGAATTGGGTCTCAAGAAAATTCATGTGGTGGCCAGTGGACAGCATGGTCACTTGGGGAAGCTGCAGGTGGAGGGGTCCAGGAGGAGGCTGTTGGACATTTTTTTGCCCTGGGTTGATGTCAACTTGGTGGACAGATAGAGAATAGGACTCTAAGCTCCATGATTCTAGGGATAGTAACTGGGAGGTTGGCATTTGAGTCTATAAATCAGAATGATCGGAGTGCGGATGGGACTTTTTCTCTAAACAATGTATGAGGGAAGACCCCAAAAAACCCAGAATTTATTAATAAACATTTGTGTATTTATTTTTACATGTTTAAACTTCAGTCATCTTCAGAGTACTCTCCCGTTGCAATACACCCGTTGAGATGCTTTTTCCACTGCTTAAAACAGTTTTTGAACTTGTCCATTTTAATGCCTTTTAGTGCTTCTGCTGTTTTTGGTTTCACCTCTTCCACATTGGCAAAATATTTCCCTTTGAGGACTTTTTTCATCTAGGAAACAAAAAATAGTCACTCAGGGCGAGATCAGGTGAATAGGGAGTGCGGGTACAGGGTTCATGTCATTTTGGATCAATAGCTGGTGAACACTTAACGGGATGTGGGCAGGTGCGTTGTCATGGTGGAAGAACCAGTCATCTGTTTGCTGCAACTTTGGATGTTTCTTCTGCGAATCGTGACGCAACCTTCTCAAAACTTCTAAGTAAAAACTATGGTTGACTGTTTGATCCAGAGGAACAAATTCTGAGTGTATTACAAGGGGCCTACCCTCCAAAAGATAATTTGGGGTTTTTTGGGTCCCCCCATGCGTAGAATTGTTAACAATTATCTGAATATGGGTATTTTGAAAAAGTCTCCCAGTTGTCTCGATTTAGGGTGACTTGACATCTTTACTTGATTAGGTCTTCCATGAGTACAGTCTCTTTATTTAGATTTTCTTTGATTTCTTTTATCAAAATGAGTGTTACATTTTCTTAAAATGTGTGATAGAATTCTCTAGTGAAATCACATGGACCTAGACATTTGTTTTTTGGGAAGTTTTAAATTAACATTTAATTTTTAAAATCTTTATAATGCTATTCAAGTTATCTGTTTCATGTTAGATAAGTTGTGGTAGTCTGTGCTTTTCAAGATATTGGTCTGTTTTACCTAAATTGTCAAATTTGTGTGTGTAGAGTTGTTGATAGTATTTCCTTATTGTCTTTTTGATGTCTTCCAAGTCTTGAGTGATAGCCTCTGTATTATTCCTCAAATTAGTTATGTGTGCTTTCACTTATTTGTGTAAATCTTGCTAGAGGTTGGTCAGTTGTATTGATCTTTTTGAGTAACTGCTTTTTGTTTCATTGATTTACTCTATTGTCTTTCTGTTTTCAATTTTATTGATTTCTGCTTTTATCTTTATTCCTTTCTTCTACTTGCTGATTTATTTTGTGCTCTTTTTCTGGTCTTGATGAGAGCTTAGTATATTGACTTCAGACTGTCCCTCTTTTTAAAATGTAAGCATTTAGTGCTATAAATTTCCCTTTGAGCACTGATTTAGCCATGTCACACAAATTTTGGTATGTTGTATTTTCATTTAGTTAAATATACTTTTGAAAAATTGAGATATAACTCACATACCATAAAATTTATCCACTTTAAAGGGAACAATTCAGTTGTTTTTAGTATATTTACAAGGTTATGCAACCATCATTGCTATCTAAAACCAGAGAATGTTCATTACCTCAAAAAGAAACCTTGTACTCATTAGTAGTCACCCATTATTCCTCTCTCTGCCCACCCCCTGACAAGCACTTTTGTACTCCCTTTTGTATATGGATTTGCCCCTTCTGAATATTTCACATAAATGGAATCATGTAATGTGTTGTCTTATGTGTGTGACTTCTTTCACTTGGCATAATGCTTTCAAGGTTCATCCATGTTATAGTATTTATCAATACTTCATTCTTTTCAGTGGCTGAATAATATTCCATTATGTGGCTATACCACATTTTGTTTATCCATTCATCAGTTGATAGACATTTGAGTTATTTCCACTTTTTGGCTATTATGAATAATGCTGCTGTGAACATAAAAACGTACAAGTTATTGTGTGAACATATATTTTCATTTCTCTAGGGTGTATATCCAGGAGGGGAATTGCTGGGTCATGTGGTAACTCTGTGTTTAATTTTTTGAGGTACTTTTTCTTTTTTTCCATTTTTGAGTTGGGATCTTACTCTTACCTAGGCTGGAGTACAGTAGCACGGTCACGGCTCAGTGCAGCTTCAACTTCCTGGGCTCAGGCAGTTCTTCTGTCTCAGCCTCCCAAGTAGCTGGACTATAGATGCGAGCCACCATGCTTGGCTAAGTTTTTAATTTTTTGTAGAGATGAGGTCTCACTGTATTGCCCAAGCTGATCTCGAACTCCTGGGCTTAAGCCTCAGCTTACTGATGTGCTAGGATTACAGGTGTGAACCACTGCGCCCAGCCCAATTTCATTCTTTTGCATGTAGTTATCCAATTGTCCTAGAACCATTTGAAAAGATTGTTCTTTCCCCCATTGAATTGTCTTGCCACGTTTGTCAAAAATCATTTGACCAAAAGTGTATAGGCTTATTTCTGGACCTTGAATTCTATACCATTGATCTTTATGTCTGCCTTGTAACAGTATCTTACTGTTATTATTGCATGTTTGTAGTAAGTTTTGAAATTGCGAAGTGTCAGTCCTCCAACGTAATTTTTCTTTTTAAAATTATTTTGGCTGTTTTTGGCCTCTTGAATTTTCATATGAATTTTTTGGTTCAGCTTTCATACAGGCTTTTTTAGTGGTTCTAGTTATTTTACAGTTTTCTCTAGTTATTTTTTAGTGGTTGTTCTAGTTATTACATTATACATATATAGCATATCACAGTCTACTGGTATTTATATTTTGCTAGCTTGAGAGAAGGATTGAAACCTTACTTCTTTTTACATCCCTTTACCATTCCCATTTTTTTTTTCATTTTCCCATGTCTTACATTTTCCCATGTATTTGTCTTAAATATTTCCTCTATATACATTGATTATGAATCGGTCATGCTACTTACTGTGCCAAGAAGGCCATCTTCTGTATACATTGAGAACTATATCACACAGTGTTACAATTTTTGCTTTACTTGTCAAACATAATTTAGAAAACTCGAGAAATTCTTTTGTATCTATACATATTTTTACTCATTTATTATTATTATTTTTTCCTTCTTGGTATTCCAGGATTCCTCTATTTATCATTTGTTTCTGTTTGGAGTTTCAGGGTAGGTCTGTTGGTAACAAATTTTCTTAGTTTTCCTTCATTTGTCCATGTCTTAAATTTTTCTCTTTCATTCCCGAGGGATATTTTGCTGGGTAAGAATTATGGGTTAATAGTTCTTTTCTTTCAACACT
The DNA here is from genome assembly GCA_027257055.1 of Cephalopachus bancanus. Classification (NCBI taxonomy): domain Eukaryota; kingdom Metazoa; phylum Chordata; class Mammalia; order Primates; family Tarsiidae; genus Cephalopachus; species Cephalopachus bancanus. The sequence goes on along the minus strand of JAPVLO010001322.1, from coordinate 75,106 downwards.
TGAAGAATGTTGTGCCATTTTATTTTGACCTCTGGCTTTGGATGAGATTTTGGCTACCATTTGAATTGTTTTTTCCCCTATAGATAATGTGTCATTTCTTGTTGCTATCATTATTTTTAATTTTTAGTTTCTCACCATTTGGCTGTGATATGTTTTATCATAGACTTCTCTGGGTTTATAATGCTGAATGTGTTCACTAAGCTTCTTGAATGTGTAGGTTTAAGTCTTTTGCCATGTTTGTGAAGTTTTTAGCTATTATTTTTTTCAAATACTTTTTCAGCATCACACTTAACTTCTCTTCTGCAGAGTCTCTGATTATATGAATGTAGAGTATTTTGTTTTAGTTGCACAAATCCCTTCGTTTTTCTGTGACTTTCTTGTTTCTCTCAAAGTTTAGATTGGGTAATTTTTGTTCCTCTGTCTTCAGGTTCTGTGTTTCTTTCTTCTGTTGACTCCATTATTTTGTTGAGTCCATCCATTGCATTACTTTGAGATATACTGATTTTCAGTTCTACAATTTTCATTTCTTTCTTATTTATGTCTTTGTTTTCTTTGCCAATACTTTCTATTTATTTGCTGGGAATTTCTATTTCTTATTCTTTTTGTGTGAGACATATTTGGAATTGCTTAATAGAGCACTTTTTATGATGGTGCCTTTAAAATTCTTCTTGCATAAGTCTTCCATTTCTGTCTAACTGCATATTGTATACTTATGGATTTTCTATTGTTTCACAGGTCTGTTTGTCTATTCATGTATCAATATCATTGATTACATTGGTTTTCTAGAATGTTTAATATATGATAAAGCAAGTTATCCACTCCCATTCCTGCCCCAACCCCATCTGCTTTCTTTTATAGTTTTCTATTCCCAGGCATTTATTCACCCATATTTGAATCCTTTGCCAGCACTAGCATACTGCCTTTTCTATACTGGCAACTTAGTAACTGTTTAGTGATTTGAATTTGCCTACCAGAGGTTCTAGTTAGACTAATTTACATCTTAGTAGAAACTCCCACACACTGGGTGCAGTCTGGTTAATTCCACAAGCATTGAGCATCAACTCTGTGCCCCAGTATTGGACTAGATGTTAAGAACAAAAGGCGAATAGGCCATTTCAGCATAATATTCCAGTAGCCACAGTAGCACCAATAGAGGTATTCACCAGAAGTTTTGGAAGCAGAGAGAAGAGCACTTAGTCTAGCAAGAGGTTTGTGAAAATCTAGAAGAGCAAATAGGGATTGGCCAAGGAAAGAAAAGCAGGAAAGGCATTTCAGATATTGGGAAAGGCAGAAACAAACCAAAGTATATGAAGCAGTTTTTGGTTACTAGAGTCTAAAGGGCAAGGGCTGGAGTGGATGCAGATGAAATGATAGGGCAGACTGAACTTATCCCAGAGGCAATTGGGGGTCATTGAAGGTTTATTTGTGTATTTATTTAGTTTCTTAATAAATATTTCAGATGTAGCTAAAGATATAAAGAATATGTAATGAGCCGGGCTCGGTGGCTCAGCCTGTAATCCCGCGGCTTTGGGAGGCTGAGGTGAGTGGATTGCCTGAGCCTGCGGGTTCGAGACCCGCCTGGGCAGCGAGACTTCATCTCTACAATAAATAAAAAAATCAGCCGGGTGTGGTAGCGTGTGCCTGTAATTCCGGCTACTCGGCAGGCTGAGGCGGAAGGATCGCCGGAGTCCAGCAGGCCGAGGCTGCGGTGGCCGGGAGTGGCCACTGTACTCCAGTCTGGGCGACAGAGTGAGACTCCAACTCAAAAAAAAAAAAAAAAAAAAAAGAATATATAATGAATATTTGTGTTCATAACTCAACTAAAAAATGCAATAGTACAGATACATTTGCGCTTTCAGTAATATCTGTCCTCAATTGCATGCCCATTTTTCTCTCTCTGAGCTATTGTCTTGAAGTTGGTGTTTATCATTTTCAGGCATTTTTATTCTTCTATTACATAGGTATACTTCACTAAAAATATATATATAATTGTTATATATGTTTTTGAATGTTATACAAATGGAATCATATTGTACTTTTTTTTTCAACTTGCTTTTTTCTCTGAACATTAGAATTGTGAGATCCATGTTGATACATGTAGCTATAGTTCAGGCATTTTCCTTGCTTTCTGGTATTCCACTGTACAAGTATATGACAGTTTATTCATTCTTCTGTGGATGGACATTTCATTGAAGAATTTCTAGCAGAAGATGACCTGGGCAGATTGGTATTTTACATATACCACTTAGGATTGGATGTGGAGGATAGATTTGAGGTTGTTATAGAGCAGTGGCTTGCAAACACATTGTACTCCTTTGCACTCATAAACATTATTAAGGAACCAAAAGGGCTTTTGTTTATGTAATTTATATTTATCAATGTTTAACATATAAAGTAAGACAAATTTTTAAAAATATTAATTTATTGAAAAAATAATACTCCCATTACATGTTATGGGCTTATATATATAAGCATATATAGCAATTTTTAATGAAAAATTTCAAACCAAAATCATTTAATGAAAGAGTGACGTTTACATTTTTGTAAATCTCTTTAATGTCCAGGTTAGTAGAAAATGGCTAGATCCTCAAATCTGCTCTTGCTTTCAGCCTGTTTGATATCATGTCATGTATCCTTTGGAAAACTCTACTGCACACCCATGAGAGAATAAGAGTGAAAAAAACAAAGAATATTTTAATATTATCATGAACTTAGTTTTGGCCTCTTATGTGCTCCGGAAGAGTCTCAGGGAGCCCGAGGGTTCCCTGGACCATATCTTGAGAACAGCCGGTGTAGAGGAGATACTTTGGAGGCTGTTGTAGTAGTCTAGATGAAAGATAATGAGTGTTCTGAACCAAAGCATTGATAGAATGGATGGATGGATAGATGGATGGATGGATAAAGGGAGATGAATATGAGAGTGATTTAATAAGAAAAATCATAAGGTCCCAGAAGGAGATACAAGGTCAAGGGCAAGGGGAATAATTGAGTTATGGCTGGGTTTGTGCTTCACAACCAACCTGTGAAATAGATATTTAGCTAGAAAATGGCAGAATTTGAATGTAGGTTTGGACAACACAAGCTTTTTTTGTTTTGCTCAAGTTAGAGTTAGAAGTAGTTATGGCAAGGAAGTGATACCCTACTTAGAGATAAGAGAGAGGATGGGTAAGACAACAGAAAGATTTTGAAGTGAAGAGGAGGGAAGGAGAAGTTTATCAACTCTTTAAGGTGGTCCAGTTCAGAGTTATAATAATGGCAGACAAGACGATTTGGGTGTTGGGATAGTGAAAGAACTAAGAATGTTGAGCCACTGCTAGGCTAATTGCTCTTAAAGAGTTGGGGTTGAGCTGAGCAGGCAGTGGAGATGTCCAGAGGAAGAAAGGCCACTTGCCAGCTTTGATTTTTGCCTTGGTACTGCAGGATGGATCCATGCTGTGCTGACCCCTGTGGACTGCCTTGCCTTTGGAGGGAACTTCTTGCATAGCCTTAACATCGAAATGCAGCTCAAGTAAGTCCTGGAACTGTAGTGATTCTGAGTTGGTCATTCCTATCTGCTAGAGTCCTTGGGCTCTCCCCTAAGATGAGGAGTGTATTGTAGAAGGAGGGAATATAGAAATGAATGGGTCCTGGTTCTTTATGTTGTTCAGTTTGAGGATAAACACCTTTTCCTCACTTGATAGTTCTAAGACTTTGGACAAGTAATATAACTTTTGAACCCAGTGTTTCCTAATGTATAAAGTAGGGTCTTGTGGGGTCGTTGTGAGGATTAGATATACAAAACATCCAGAACAATACCTGATACATAGTAGGTGCTTAGCAAATGGGTCCTTGTTTTTGTGTTATACCTCCTTATTCTAGAGCTTATGAGATTGAGAAGCGGCTGAGCACAGCAGACCTCTTCAAGTTTCCCAACTTTGAGACTATCTGTTGGTATGTGGGAAAGCACATCTTGGACATCTTTCGAGGTATAGAGCCCTTTTGCAACTGGCTCTTTTGCCCCACTCCCGTGTGTGTGTGTGTGTGTGTGTGTGTGTGTGTGTGTGTATGTGACTGTCACCTTGGTCAAGATATGATGCTGTTACATCATCACAAAGATCTCACTTTGTAGATCAAAACATGATGTTGTACAACTTAAATATATTTTTTAAAAACTGCTTTAAAAAAAATCTCCCTAATGCTACCCCTTTATAGTTTACCTACTTTCTTCCCCTTCACCATCCATAACTTCTGGAAACCACTAACCTGTTTGCATTTAATTTTGTCATTTTAAGACTGTTGTATAAATGGAATCATATAGTATGTGACCTTCTTAGATTCACCTTTTTACTCAGCGTAATGCATGGCTGGGTATAGATTTTAACCTTTTCATTAAGCAAGGCTAGCTGAGAAAATTGGGTCATAGTAAAATTATCTCTATTTCCCGTCAGTTAAGGTGAGAAGCTCAATCTGGATAGTCTGAGTTTCCTGGATGTCCTTCCCATGGGGATAAGGCCCAGTCTCGACCATCCTGGCATTATCATATTGTTTCTGGGTATTAGCCCAGATGGGAGCTAACTTACTTGTTGGGTTACCTCTTTCCTGGTCTGCTCTGAAATAGAGCAGGTCCCTTGTTTAGGCCTGAGATTCTTCAAGTGACTTTTTCAGGAGGAATCAGTATCTTAAGAGTTAAAAAGAACCTCAGAGGTCAGTGAGTACAGTCCCTTATCCAGTACTTCAAGTCCTTATTCTGCCACCTAGATAGACTTTCACTTAAGTGTTCAGTCAGATGCTGGATAACTAATTGCTCATTACCTATTCTAAACAGCTCAGTTCAGTAGAAAATTCTTTATAGAGCCTAAATCTGGCTGTTTGTAATAATCATTCCCTGAATTCAGGCAGAACACAGTACATCCATCTTCTACACTACTGGCTCTTAAGATCTTTGTAGATAGCAATCATGGTCCTCTTGAGAGTTCTCATTTTGAAACTCAAGAGGCAGGGTAGCATGATGGAAGGAGCATAGGCCTCAGATTTAAATAGAAATTGGTTCAGTCTTGGCATCTGGTACTTACTAGGTGTGTGCCCTTGGCAAAGTCTCTTTGCCTCTCTGAGCATCAATTTCCTGGACTATAAAATGAAGATAATAATACCTGGCTTATGTGATAGGCATGAGGATGAAATGAAAAATAGATGTCAAATGCCTAGCACTTAGTAGATACTCAGTAAATTAACATGATTAGAAGAATTGAGGTTTGGAGTTGTGTTCAGAAACCTGAGCATTTTCTCAGGTTACCTAACAAAGCTGACAGGTTCTTCACTTCCCTGCATGGCTTCATTGACACTTTGCTTTCCTCTTTCTCCCTTTAGGTTTGCGAGAGAACAGGAGACACCCTGCCTCCTATCTGGTCCATGGTGGCAAAGCTTTGAATTTGGCCTTTAGAGCCTGGACAAGGAAAGAAGTAAATATGTTTATTTCTCTACCTACTCTAGAGTTCTGCCCTCTGTGTGTACTGGCTTTGGGGAGACAGAAGAGACCAGAGACGCTTTCCTGGGTGTAGAATGGAAGACTGGACTGAGATTCCTTGGATTACATTTTTAAACCTTTCTTTCTGATTATAAAAAGTAATACATGCTTACAGTAGAGAATTAGAAAAATGTAGAAGAGTATAAAGAAGGAAAAATGCCACCTATAATTTTAACACTCAGAGGGAACTACCATTAACATTTGGGTATGTTTCCTTCTGGTCTTTTTTATATGTATTTTAAACACATAATTGCTGTCACACTGTACAGTTGGCTCTTGAACAACGTGAGGGTTAGGGGTGCAGTCAACACTCTACATATAACTGTTGACTCCCCAAAAACTTAACTACTAATAACCCACTGTTGACCAGAAGCCCTACTAACATAGTTGATTAACACATATTTTGTATTTTATATATATATATATATATAAATATATATAAATAATAAGTGTACATTATATACTATCTTAGAATAAAGTAACCTAGGGAAAATAAAATGTTATTAAGAAAATTACAAGGAAAATATGTTTACTATTCATAAAGCAGAAATGGATCATTATAAAGGTCTTTGTCCTCATCATCTTCACATCAAATAGGCTGAGGAGGAAAAGGAAGAGGAGGGCTTGGTCTTGCTATCTCGGGGGTAGAAAGGATTCGCTTATAAGTAGACCCATGCAGTTCGAACCCATGTTATTCAAGGGAAAAGGAAGAGGAGGGGTTGATCTTGCTGTCTCAGGGGTAGAAAGGATTCGCTTATAAGTAGACCCATGCAGTTCAAACCCATGTAATTCAAGGGAAAAGGAAGAGGAGGGGTTGGTCTTGCTGTCACAGAGGCACAAAGGATTCGTGTATAAGTGGACCCATGCAGTTTAAACCCATGTTATTCAAGGGTCAACTGTATATATCTAATTTTGTATCTGAATCTATTGGCTTATCTTAATTTTCCTTAATTCAAGGTTTTCCATAAACATTGCATAGTTACATGATAGCCTTTTGTAGGGATGTATCATCCTTACCTAACCACTTGTGTATTGATGCTTCCTTTTTAATAATTGGGGGAGTAGTTATAGAGAATCATACAGTAGATATTTGTATGCATCAGTCTTAGTTCCTCATCTTTTGATTGTTTCTTCAGGATAGATTCCTGGAAGAGCAATTACTGGATCAAGGTATATGGAAAAATGTAAGGCTCTTGATGCATACTGCCAAAATGGTTTTTTAGAAATGTACCAATATCTATACATCACCTAAATACTGAACTTTCTTATTCTTTATTATATAAAGAATAAGAAAGTTCTGTATGTACTGATTTGGAAAGATCTCCAGAATTTGTCAAGTAAAGGTGCAGAACCATGTGTATAGTGTGCTCCTTATATGTGAAAAGGGAGGAAATAAGAATTACATTTGTATATGCTCGTATTTGCCTGAAGGTATACTCTGAAGGCATGCAGAAATTAATGAAAGTGGTTACCTGTGGGGGTGGGATGATGGGGTTAATAGCAGGGACAGGATAGGAGTGAAGCTTTTTTTTTTTTTGAGTTGGAGTCTCACTCTGTCGCTCAGACTGGAGTGCAGTAGCCGCTCGCGGCCACCGCAACCTCGACCCACTGGGCTCCGGCGATCCTTCTGCCTCAGCCTTCCAAGTAGCCGGAACTACAGGTGCGCCCTACCACGCCCGGCTCATTTTTTGATTTATTGTAGAGATGAGGTCTCGCCAAGTTGCCCAGGCGGGTCTCGAACCTGCGGGCTCAGGCAATCTGCTCACCTCGGCCTCCCAAAGCGCTAAGATTACCGGCTGAGCCAATGAGCCCGGCCAGAGTGAAGCTTTTAAATATGTGTCTTTTTATATTTGATTTTTTTTTTGACCCATGTGAATGGATTACTTTTTCAAAGTATTGAATTAAAAAAAATAAGAAATATATAAAAAAAGAAATATCAACATGTAATCTTAGGCTTCAGATATTCCTTCCCCTGCATACAGTGACCAAAGGAGACCTTTCAGTCACTGCAGGCTTAACTTGCACAGTCTTGCCATTTCCTGTTGCCAACCTTCCCCTCAGATATTCTTGGACTTCATGTTGTGGGGCTCACCTTGTTTCCTAGGCTAAGCTACACCTGGACCGTAGCTTGCGATTCTGTTTCTCCATACCTCTCAGGTGTGGCTACCTTGAGTTTTATCTCTGATCCCTCCCATGAAGTGCACTTCAGAGTAACTGTATCCTAGGAACACCAAAAGGGAGGTGTGTGGGGCCTAAAGACTCAGGATCAGAATCTTCTGGGTGAGAAGGGACCCAAGGACCAAGGGATAACCCTACACAGTGTGCCAAAGGGAGCTGGAGGAGGGAAGAACCCAGTTCTGAGGAGCCCACTCTCATGGAAGAAGTCTTTTGTGAAGTGCAGTCAACTTGCATGGAAGCCACTTAACTTGCTCCCTCACCTTTCCTCACCCTGGTCTGGGAGGGAGTGAGGGAGCCATTAAGGTTATCCACCTGGGTCACATGGGTTCTCAGTTTCCTACCTAGCCACCAAAATAAATTCCAGGTAAGATGAAAAGAGTTAAAGGACAAATAGAATTAAACTATGAGAAATAAGAAGGAATAGCTGAGGAAATTTTATCAGTCCTCTGGATATAGAAGTGAAATGAGAAGGTGGAAAAAAATTACAAAGAAGAAAAAAGCTTGAGTTCTACAATAAAAATGTAAACCTTAGTACTCAAAAAAATGGCAAACAAATTAAAGGAGAGACAACCAACAGGTATCTCCTAGGGTTGCTGTTGGTTGTTTGTTTTGAGACAGAGTCTGTCATCCAGGCTGGAATATACTGGCTTGATCATAGTTCACTGTAACATTGAACTCCTGTTCCCAAGCAGTTTTCCTGCCTTGTCGCCACCAAAGTGCTGGGATTACAGGCATGAGCCACCATGCCTAGCCTACTGGGTTGCTGTTGAGCTAGCTGTGAACCTGTGGCTGCTCAGCACTGAGTTCTGTCCTCACAAATAGAGAGACTGGTTTGTCCCCATTGATCTCCCTGAGTTTCTTAACTTTTTGAGGAATGTGGCCCATGTTCACAACTGAGTTCCTCATACCTCTTGATACTGTCCTTTATCAAATACATGTTTTGCAAATGTTTTCTCTCACTCTATGGCTTGTCTTAAAGTAGCAGTAGTGGTGAAGTAGCAGAGGTTTTTCAGAGAAGTTTTAATTTTTGATTAGGTCCAATTTAGCAGTTTTTTTCTTGTTCATGTATTTTGTGTCCTAAGAAATATTTGCCTAACCAAAGGTCACAAAAATTTTCTCCTCTGTCTAAAGGGTTTATAATTTTAGGTTTTACATTTAGATCTGTGATTCATTTTGATGTAGGGGTGTGTGTGTGTGTGTGTGTGTGTGTGTGTGTGTGTATGTGTATGTGTATATATGTATGTATGTTGCAGGATATGGATTAAGGTTCTTATTTTTTATGACTGTCCAATTGGCCTAGGACCATTTGTTGAAAAGACTATCCTTTCTCCATTCACTTGCTTTGGCACATTTGTTGAAAATCAATTGTCCATTTATGTGTGGGTTTATTACTCATGCCTCTTGTTTGACAGGCTCTGCCAGACCATGAGGATGAGATCCCGGACACAGTGCGAACTGTACAGCTCATTAAGGATCTGGCCAGGGAGATCCGCCTGGTGGAAGTAAGGAGCATAGGGCAGAGAAAATTTGGAAAGGGCTTGAGGCTCAAGCGGCAGATTAGGCCTCTGCAGTTGGCATGAGAGTCCATGGAAAAAGTTGGGAAGACCCCACCAAGGACTCTAGTCATTTATTGAGTCATTCACATAATTACTATGTGCTTCGGGTGTGCCACACATTGGGCTAGGCTCTTAAAATACATAAATAAAATAGTGCCTGCTCACAAAAACCCCACAACCTTAGTGGAGGACTCTGAGCAAAATTAACCTGAGTCTCAGTTTCCTCATTTCTAAAATGGGGATAATTGCACCTACTCAAGAATTGTTAAAAGGATTAAATAAGGTAATGTGGGTTGAGAATGGAATATAGTGGTTGGCACATAGTGGATGGTCAGTAAATTCTCATAATGGCTCATGGCGGTGGTGGTGGTGGTGGTGGTGGTGGTGGTGGTGGTGTGGTGGTGATGGGTGGTGGTGGTAGTTATAGTTATTGTTATTATTAATATTTTGACTCAGTCTCTGCATTCTGCAAAATGACAGTTCTCTCGGGTTGAAGATGATTACAAAGCCATGTTTCAACAGGTGGCATATACCACGAGGCAGTAAGGTATAGTGGTAAGAGACTAAGGAAAACCTGGATTCTGGTTCATGCTTTGTCACTTGCAAGCCTTTCAGAGCCTCAGTTTCCTCATCTGTAAAGTGAGCATAACATCAACCATTTGGAGTTTTTGTTAGGATTAAGAGCTAATGTATGTAGAGCCCCTCGCACAGTGCCTGGCAGAGTAAGTACTCAATAAATGTGAGCTGTTGTTATTAATAGACTTTGCAGCAAAGAGAGAACTTGGTGTGGGATGGTGAAGTAGCAGAGGCACCAGAGGAGAACTAGGCTTGAGGATGTTTAAACTTGCCTTTAGCTCAGAAGCTGTAAAATTCCATTTAGTGCCCAGGATATACATCCATGTTGAAGGATTGTCAGAGTGAGTGGGCTTCTAGCCTCACTGCTTGCAGGTGTTTCACTGCCTACATCATAACTTACACTATTTACCTCCAGTCTCATTTTCCTCTACTCCCATCTGTCAAAATCCTTCAGGCTATTTAGTTAAAGGCTCATCTTTACTCTAGCTCTTCCCACTTAAAGTACAGAACTTTGGGCTGGTTGGAAAAGACTTCGAGATAAATTATATCCAGTCCATTGGCTTTCAAATTTTTTAAAGCAGTGGAATTATTTTAAAAAACGAGACCTTAGGTGGAAGCCTGATATATGCAACATATCAAAGCATAACTTCTTTGAATAGAATTAAGGTGGGAGGCCTAGGGCTCCACTTGTTCCTCTTATCTGCCTTCCATCTACCTCTAGTTCCTGGTGTTTTCCCCCCAAAAGCTCAAAGGAGCCACAGAACATCTTTGAAAACCACTTTCCAGTCAAGTCCTTTAATTTTACAGCTGAACAAACAGCCTCAGAGTGGTTAGATAACTTTTCTGAGGTTACAGAGCTAGTTAGTAACAGAATTAGGACTAGAACCTCTCCTTCTCTCAAATCCAATAGTCCATAGAGTTTGAACCACACAGATTAGTATTTTGATTATTTTCTGTCTTATGTCAGCTACTCTTTGGAGTTTTGTCTCTCCAATTTTGACAGTAGTACTGGGCTTTTCCTTTGCTCGTCTTCTCCTTACTTGTTAATGGCTGGGTAAAGAAATGCCACCCAATGCATTCTTGATGACTCATTGTATAAAAACTAGGGTGTGCATATGTGGAGCATCTGTAAGCCACTTCCATGGCAATACCACCTGTGCCAGGAACAGACCTCTGCTCTTAGTATCAGGAGGACCCTTGAGTAAGCTCTAACACCCTCGTGTACTAACACTCTTGTAGGACATCTTCCAACAGAACGTTGGGAAGACGAGCAATATCTTTGGGCTGCAGAGGATCTTCCCAGCTGGCTCCATTCCCTTAACCAGGCCAGCCCATTCCACTTCAGTGTCCATGTCCAGGCTGTCACTGCCCTCCAAAAGTGGTTCAAAGAAGAAAGGCCTGAAGCCCAAGGAACTCTTCAAGAAGGCAGAGCGAAAGGGCAAGGAGAGTTCAGCCTTGGGGTCTGCTGGTCAGTTGAGCTATAATCTCATGGAAACATACAATCATCAGGCACTGAAGACAGGCTCTTCCCAGAAAGCAAAGGTGGGTGCTGGCCCATGGGTTCAGCCCAACCCTTTTGGGTGTCCCTTGGAAGAGCAGGGTTTCAAAAGGCAGGCTATCCTGTCCTGCAACCACCTCCCTTAGGGCCCTGGTGTTTGGCTACTAGTCCCACTCATTTAATAGGCATTTATTGAGACCTTTTCTTTGCTGGGCACTGTGATAGGTGCTGTGTAACTCTCAAGAGGCTGACAGGCTAGTGAGGAAGACAGGCATAAAATAAATGAGTGCAATAAAGTATTGTGGATGCCACAATCAAGAGTGTGTGTGGGACCCTGAGACACAGAGGAGGGTTGATTCTATCTGGGTAGGGAAGATGGTTTGACACTTGAGCTGAATTTTGAAATTCTGGGATGGGAGTGAGACTTGAGAACATTGTATATGAGTGTCAGGTTGGAGTCCTGGACAGGTCCTTGAGAAAAGCCCTCCCCTAGGGCTCCAGCTTGCCTCAAGAATACAGTATCCTCCATGGGCATCTGAAGATGTTCCCCTACCCTTTTTAAGGGAATATGTTTCACAAGACTGATAGGATTCCCCTGAGCTGGCCATATATTCTTAACCTCCTGCTCCTGTGATCAGTGAGGGTGGGGGGCGGGCAGTATAGCAGAAGGTCTTGGCTCAGGTGGTTTTGACTGTGAACTCAACTAGTGAAACCAGAGGGACCTGGCATCCTGATTCACTTGGGAGTCCCAGACAGATGACAACTGAGCCTCCTCCTTTTGCAGTTCAACATCACTGGTACCTGCTTGAATGACTCAGATGATGACTCACCAGATGTGGACCTTGATGGGAATGAGAGCCCCTTGGCCCTATTGATGTCTAATGGCAGGTGAGGTTGGAAGAAGGAGCACAGAGATACTAGGACTGTCAGTGGAAATATGCCAAAAAGACAGAACATGGAATTGGGATCTAGGGATTGGGACATGGGTGGGGTGTGCTGTACTTGGGTTGATACCTAGATATTATCAGATATCATTGCTTATTTCAAAGAACCACGGTGGTGTTGAGGATAGGTGGAAGGAGAGATCTGGATTCTAGTTGACAGTCCTGAGAAAGATCTTATATAAATTCTAGGAATTTCAGCAAATCATTACATCAGAACCACTTGCAGAAATAAAAAGTAGTTAAAAAAAAAAGAAAGAAATAAGTAGTAGTATAGCATACTTGTTAAAAGCATTAGTTTTTTTCTTTTCTTTTTAGAGACAGGGTCTTGCTCTGTTGCCTAAGCTGGAGTGCAGTGATGCAATGATAGCTCATTGTAACCTTGAACTTCAGGGATATTCCTGGCTCACCTTCCCAAATAGCTAGGACTATAGGCACAGACCATCACTCCTGGCTAGTTTTTAAATTTTTTGTAGATACAAGGATCTCAAAGTCCTGGTTTCAAGCAGTCTTCCCTCCTTGGCTCTCCAAAGTGCAAGATTATAGGTGTGAGCCATTGTGCCCAGTCAATTTTTATTTTTTGAGTTAGAGTCTCACTCTCTCACATAGGCTGGAGTACAGGCACGTTCATGGCTCACCATAGCCTCGACCTCCTGGGCTCAGATGATCCTCCTTAGTGTCCCGAGTAGCTGGATATTCACCACCATGCCTATCTTATTTTTTAATTTTTTTTCTTTCTTTTTGTAGAGGTGAGATCTTACTATGTTACCTAGGCTGGTCTTGGACTTCTGGTTTCAAGCAATCCTCCCACCTCAGCCTCCCAAAAGTGTTAGGATTATGGGCGTAAGCCACTGTGCCTGGCCTGTATTTATTTATTTATTTGTTAGCTCACCTCTGTCATTTCTCTTCCTTATTCTCCTCTCCCTACTTTTTCTCCCATATTTGTTTTTTTAAAAGGCAAGTGCACACACGTTTATGTCTATGCATGTGTGGAAAAGCAATGTACAGACGTTTTCTTTTATTTTTAATTTCCTGAAGAGGTTTAAAAATTCAACTTACTCAATTTGAGGTAAAAAATTGAAAGAACACATAGTAAAAAATCTCATACCCTTTGTCTTCCCCTGTTTCCTTCCCCATGGGCAACCAGTATCTGTGATTAACACCCACTAGATTGGCTATAATTTAAAAAATGGAAAATGAGGAGTGTTGGCAACAATATAAAGAAGTTGGAATCCTTGTACATTGCTGACTAAAATGTAAAATGGTATAGACACTTTGGAATAATGTCTGGCAGTTTCTTAAAAAGTTAAAAATAGAGTTACCATATGACCCAACAATTTTACTTCTAGGTAAGAAATGAAAACGTGTCCAACCAAGATCATGTACACAGATGCTTACATTATTCATAATAGCCAAAAAATAGAAGCGATCCAAATGACTATCAACAATTGAATGGATAAACGTCTAGAAAAAGATAATCTGTAGAGGCAGAAAGTAGATTAGGGCTGCTTGGGCCTAGGGAATGAGAACCAAGGACTGACTACAGATGGGCACAAAAGATCCTTTTGGTGCAACGAAATTATCCTAAAACTGGATTGTGATGATAATTATACAGTTATGTAAATTTACAAAAATACATTTAATTGTACACTTAAGGCAGGTTGTTTATTGTATGTAAATTTTACCTGAAGAAGGTTGTTTAAAACTGTACAAAGAAAAAGGAAAAACTCAAAAGTGGCTCAGACAATCCTGTTACACATGGTACATGATACTAACCAGTACAAACTGCTGGAGTAAACCTCATAAACAGTTAAAAAGAAACAAGTTTTTGGTAAGTCAGTAAATCGATAGATTCAACCAATAGTGGTTTTGTTGAGTTGACTCTCAGTGAATTGATTGTCATTAAATTGACCTGTTTTCTACCTCATAGAGTTGTTGCAAGGATTAAATGACCCAATGCAGAGCCTGACACATGGCAAGTGCTCAGTGTAGCTAACATAATTATGAAGGTCTGACAATTAAGTTCACGAATTCATTCTAGAAAAAGTGCTACATCATTGCTGAATATCACTATGGTAACCTTCAAAGTACTCCCCTTGGGAAGCTATGCACCGACACCAGTGCCTAGTCAAAGCAGTTTTGGAACTCTTTTTCTAGAATGGCCATCAGAGCTGTCGTTGTGAGAATGTCGGAGTTTGAATTAGAGCAATGAGCAAACATAAAATTTCTTGTTAAGCTTAGCAAAAGAGTAGAATTAAAATTAGGGACATGTTAGTGTAAGTTTATGGTGATAATGTCATGAAGAAAATGGCAGTGTACAAATGAATTAAACATTTTTCTGAGGAGAGAGAACATGTCACTGATGAAGGAGAAGTCAGGATGGCCAATAACGAGCAGACCTGACAAACGTTGCAAAACTTCGTCAAATTGTACATCAAAATCTTCAGCTGCCTGTGAGAAGCACAGCAGACCAAATAAACGTTGATAGAGAAACTGAACAATTTCTTAACCAAAAATCTTGGCATGAGAAAGATGTGTACAAAAATGGTCCCAAAGGAACTCCTGCATCACAGCAATGTACCAGCTCGCACAGCTCTGTCTGTGAGGGAGTTTTTAGCTAATAAACAAATAACTGTATTGGAACATTCTCTCTACTCACCTGATCTAGTCCCTAATGACTTTTTTCTTCACCCAAAGATAAAGGAAGTATTGAAATGAAGAGATTTTGATAGCATTTAGGACATCAAGGACAATAAAATGGCAGCTCTGATGGCTATTCAGAAAAAGAGTTCCAAAATTTCTTTGATGGTAGACTAGGCGCTGGTGTTGGTGCGTAGCTTCCCAAGGGGAGTCCTTCCAAGGTGACTGTAGTGATATTCAGCAGTGAGGTATGTAGCACTTTTTCTAGTATGAGTTGGTGAACTTAATTCTCATGCCTCATAAGTTTTCTGGGTTTCAGTTTTCACATAAGTAAAATGAGAATAACAGTACTTAACCTTCTGGACTATTGTGAGGACTAAATAAAATAATGTATGTAAACAGTTAAGATAAACTTTGCCACAGAGCATATACTCAATAAATGGTAGCTATTACACTCTGATCTTTTTTTTTTTTTTTTTTTTGAGTTGGAGTCTCACTCTGTCGCCTAGACTGGAGTGCAGTGGCCGCTCCCGGCCACCGCAGCCTCGACCTGCTGGGCTCCGGCGATCCTTCCGCCTCAGCCTTCCTTGTAGCCGGAATTACAGGTGCGCGCTACCACGCCCGGCTAATTTTTTTTTGATTTATTGTAGAGATGAGGTCTTGCCAAGTTGCTCAGGCGGGTCTCGAACCCGCGGGGTCAGGCAGTCCACTCACCTCGGCCTCCCAAAGTGCGGGATTACAGGCTGAGCCACCGAGCCCGGCCTGTAAATATTTCTATACCTTGACTCTCTAGGTTCACATAGCAGCAGCTTCTGGCAGCTGCTCTGGGTAATAAGAAGCAGCACAAGAAGGTCGGGTAGGGGAAAATGTCTCATTGTATCCCGAGTAGTCATTAGAAGCTGGACTCTGAGGATTCCGATTTTCTCCTCTCCAGGAGACCTTCCATAAGTTCTGGACAAAGGCAGTGTTCAACCGTCTCTCTAATCTTACTCTTTTTTAGTAACTGGGTTCTCAAACCCCAAGAATAGCTCTGCTGCTTTCAGAATATGCCCTACTCCCATTCCCTTTCCCCTTATTTTCCATCCAGGTGGACCTGTTAAACTCTTTCTTGGATTTCTCCATATACTGGCTGACACTTGTTATTTTTTGTCTTTTTGATTATAGCCATTCTGGTGAATGTAAAGTGGTATCTCTACTAAAAATTGTATATATTTAGGGTGTACAATGTGATGTGATATAAATCTACACTAAAATGATTACTGTAGTCAAGCTGATTAACATATCCATTGCCTCACATAGTTACCATTTGTGTGTGTGTGTGTGGTGAGAACACATAGATCTACATTCTTTGGAAATTTCAAGTATATAATACAGTCTTATTGACTATAGTCACTTGCTGTATATTACATCTCTAGAACTTATTCATCCTACATAACTGAAACTTCATTCCCTTTGACCAATATCTCCCCCATCCCTGCCCCTAGTAACTACCATTCTACTTCTATGGGTTTGCTTCTGTGAATTTGACTTTTTTAGATTCCACATACAAGTGAGATCATACAGTATTTTGTTTTTCTGTGTTTTGCTTGTTTCACTTAGCCTAATATCCTCCAGGTTCATCCATGTTGTGACAAATGGTAGGATGATTTTGATTTTGTATTATTCTAATGACTAATGATGCTGAGCATCTTTTTGTGTGATTATTGGCCATTTGTATATTACCTTTGGAGAAAAGTCTATTCAGATTTTTTGCTTTTTTATTTAACATTTTTTTCTTCTCTTTCACAGGTGGTGCTTTGCTTGTTTTGAAATTGTCTTGTCTTATTATTGAATTCTAGAGTTCTTTTAAATATTCCAGATACAAATCCTTTACCAGATAAATGATTTACAAATAGTTTTTCCAAGTCTGGGGCTGTCTTTTCATTTTTTTAGTGGTTTATTTTAAAGCATGTGAGGTTTTTTTTTATTATAAAGATGTGGGGTACAATTCAGGGTTAGGTATACAAATGTTGCTTATGCAGGTACCCTTGTTAATGAGGTGTGCCCCTCCCTCCCCTAGCAGTTTCCCTTAACTGCCAATCCCATCCCCCCTCCACTGACAGTTTCCCACTACTGCCAATTCCTTTCATATAGTATTATAATTGTTCAAGGTCTGCTTATGTGTGAGAACATATGGTACTCTGTTCTTTGTTTCTGTGATAGATCACTGAGTATGATCGACTCTAAATCCATCCAAGTTGCTGCGAAGTCCATATGTTTGTCCTTCTTTATGGCTGCATAATATTCCATTGTGTATATGTACATTTCTTTTGTCCTGTCCAGCTTCGATGGGCAACTTGGTTGGTTCCATGTTTTTGCTATTGTGAATAGAGCTGCAACAAACATACGTGTGCAGGTATCTTTTTTGTAGAATGATTTGAGTTCCTCCAGGTATATTCGCAACAGGGCAATTGCTGGGTCATATGGAAGGTCAATTTCTGGTTCTTTCAGAAATCACCACACTGTCTTCCAAAGAGGTTGCACTAGTTTGTATTCTCACCAGCAGTGTAGAAGCGTTAATTTTACCTAATCCCAGGTTACAGTGATATTTTTCTGTGTATTCTTGTGGAAGTTTTATAATTTTGGCTTTTATATTTAGATCTATGATGAATTTCAAGTTTTGTTTTCTTTTTTTTTGAATCAGAGTCTAACTCTGTCATCCAGGCTAGAGCGCAGTGGCACACTCACGGCCACTGCATCCTCGACCTGCTGGACTCAGGCAGTCCTTCCACTTTAGCCTTCCAAGTAGCTGGAGCTACAGGTGTGTGCCACCACACCCAGCTAAGTTTTTGGTTTATTGTAGAGATGAGGTCTCGCCATGTTGCCCATGCTGGTCTTGAACCCATGGGCTCAGGCAATCCTCTCGCCTCAGCCTCCTAAAGTGCTGGGATTACAGGCGCGAACTGCTGCATCCATCTTCAAGTTAATTTTATGTATGATGTGAGGAAAGGGTTCATTCACACTCATTTTTGTTGTAGTTGTTGTATGTGGATATTCAGTTGTCTCAGCACCATTTGTTGAAAGGACCATCTTTTTTTGGTTTTTTTTGAGTTGGAGTTTCACTCTGTCACCCAGGCTGGAGCGCAGTGGCATGCTCACAGCCACCGCAGCCTCAACCTGCTGGGCTTAGGCGATCCTTCCATCTAAGCCTTCCAAGTAACTGGAACTACAGGCGCGTGCTACCACACCCAGCTTATTTTTTTATTTATCGTAGAGATGAGATCTCGCCAAGTTTCCCAGGCTGGTCTCGAACCCATGGGCTCAGGCAGTCCTCTTGCCTCAGCCTCCCAAAGTGCTGGGATTATAGGCTGAGTCACTGCGCCTGGCCAAAAGGACCATCTTTTTTCCCCACTGAATTGCCTTGACATCTTCATCAAAAATCAATTGACCATACATTTAAGGGTTTATTCAGGACTCACAGTTCTGTTCCATTGATCCATTTGTCTGTCTTTATGTTAATATCACACTGCCTTGATTACCATAGCTTTAGAGCAAGTTTTGAAATTTTTAAGTTCTCTGACTTTGTTCTTTTTCAGAATTGTTTTGTCTATGTTAGGTCTTTTGCATGTACATGTACATTTTACTATCAGCTTGTTAATTTTTACCAAAAAGCTGGTTGAAGTTTGATAGGGATTACATTGAATCTGCAGATCAACATGGAGAGAATTACCATCTTAACATTATTGCATGTGACTATTTTATGTCTCCTTCCCTTTTTCTTCAGTACCAAGAGAGTGAAGAACTTATCCAAGTCTCGACGAGCCAAGATCACAAAGAAGGCAGACAAGACTAGGCTGGTAGCAGAACAGGTGATGGAAGACGACTTTGACTTGGATTCAGATGAGGAGCTGCAGATTGACGAAAGATTGGGAAAGGAGAAAGCGACCCTGATAATAAGACCAAGTATGTCTCTGTTCTTTCCTTTTCCTTTCCTGGCCTGTTTTACATTTGTTTTACTCAGGACCTTAGACTTGAGCTTGTTGATGTTCTGCTATAGTAGACTCTATAGGCCTCCATTGTTTCCTTTGTTTTAGAGATTTGTCAGCTGATCCCTAACCTCTCTAAATTAGTCATCTGTAGTCATTATTTTCAAGAAAATTAGTCTTATTTTCCTTCCTCTGGCTCAAATTAGCTTCATAATAAGTGCATTCCATTGTTTTCTAGAATTTCCCCGGAAATTGCCCCGTGCAAAGCCTTGCTCTGATCCAAACCGAGTTCGTGAACCAGGAGAAGTTGAGTTTGACATTGAGGTAAGAACCTGCCCTGTATCTAGGCTACTGCTCATTCTGGTCATAGAGACAGAGAAGACAGATTGTTATTCTAGTTGAGGGAGGTAGGGGAGGGGGAAGATACCCTATTCATTCAATTTCTGAAGTATTTATTAAGTGAAAGATTGTGTGCCAAGTGCTCCTGAGCATATAAATGGAAGATTACAATTTAGTTGAAATATTTTTTAAATTCTTTAGTACAGAGTAGATAAAAGGCAATGTGACATAGCAAGAAGAGTATCTGTTGTGACCTTACACAGATTATTTAACTTCATTGAGCTTTGATTTTTTTGTTGGTTTAAAATGGGAGTTATAATACCTACCTCACAAAGGTGCTGTGGAGATAAATATGAAAGAATGAATATTTTGCCTAGTGCTGAGTGTATACTTGGTGCTCAGAAGACATTAGTATTAGGAGTCAAACCATCAATCTGATTATGGGGCATTACCCGACCAGCCCTGGGTAGCTGAGGTGATATGCTGTCTCCCCAACAGGAAGACTATACAACAGATGAGGACATGGTGGAAGGGGTTGAAGGCAAGCTTGGCAATGGGAGTGGAGCTGGTGGAATTCTTGATCTGCTCAAGGCCAGCAGGCAGGTGGGGGGACCTGACTATGCCGCCCTCACGTAAGTACTGGCTTTGATCTCCCCTTTCCAAGCTATCAGACAGCACCCCCCTCCCACTCAAGGAGCTAGGTCAGCTATTCAGCAGATATTTCCCGAGTAATTTAAAGAGACAATTATCTGGGACATTTGGGCTGAAAGGATGAAGTAGACATGGAACCTGTCCTAAAGGAACTTAACATCTGACTGTGATAGAATGTATAGACTTCGAGAGGAATCAATTTTGGATGCTTTGGAAGTTGGAAGAGGGGCTGGAAGAGTCATGGAAGAACTGATGAAAAATAAATGAAAGGAAGCCGGATGCAGTGGCTCATGCCCGTAATCCCAGCACTTTGGAAGGCTGAGGCGAGAGGATCATTTGAGCTCAGGAGTTCAAGATCAGCCCAGGCAATATGATGAGACCTCGTCTCTACAAAAAATAAAATTATCTGGGCGTGGTGGCACATGCCTGTAGTCCTAGTTGCTCAGGAAGCTAAGGTAGGAGGATTTCTTGAGCCCAGGAGTTTGAGGCTGAGGTGAGCTATGATTGTGCTTCTGCATTTCAGTCTGGGTGACAGAGTGAGACCCTGACTCAAAAAACAAAATAAAAGTAAAAGGAAACAATGCAGCATGGGTGAACAGGGAAGGAGGTGAGCTTCTCCTTTTTCATTTTGCCTTCTTGCCTGCTGTCTATGGAGAGACTTAAGGCAAGAAGGGTTGGCTTTTCAGGAAAACCATCTTTGATACAATCTTAATCTTTTAGCTTGATTTCTAGTTTTTCTGCTTTAGATGGTTCTCAACTTCTTCCCACTCTGATACCCACAGCTGCTGTCCCTCCTCCCTGAGTATTCTGATGACTGTTTTCCTCTGGCAACTAGAGAAATTCCCTCAGCATTTCTCCTGTGTCCCTTGCAGCGAGGCCCCGGCCTCTCCCAGCACTCAGGAGGCCATCCAGGGCATGCTGTGCATGGCCAACCTGCAGTCGTCGTCATCATCGCCAGCTACCTCCAGCCTGCAGGCTTGGTGGACCGGGGGGCAGGACCGAAGCAGTGGGAGCTCCAGCAGTGGACTGGGCACAGTGTCTAACAGTCCTGCTTCCCAGCGCACCCCAGGGAAGCGGCCTATCAAGCGGCCAGCATACTGGAGAACTGAGAGCGAGGATGAGGAGGAGAATGCCAGTCTGGATGAACAGGACAGCTTGGGAGCATGCTTCAAGGATGCAGAGTACAGTAAGGGCAACTAAGCATGTGGGTCCAGGTCTCAGTTCCAGTCTCAATTCCAGTTCTAATAGAGCAGTGATCCCCAACCTTTTTGGCATCAGGGTTTGAGATTCATGGAAGACGGTTTTTCCATGGATAAGGGTTGAGGAGGATGTACAGTCAAACCTTACTGCCAATGTTAATTTGTATTTCCCCAGCACTAGCATCACCACCTCAGTTCCACCTGAGATCAGCAGGCGTTATATTCTTGTAAGGACCATACAGCCTAGATCCCTCACAAATGCAGTTCACGATAGGGTTCACATTCCTTTGAGAATCTAATGCTGCGACTGATCTGACAGAAGATGGAGCTCAGGTGGTGATGTGAGCGATGGGGAGTGGCTGTAAGTACAGATGAAACTTTGCTCACTCACCTGCCACTCACCTCCTGCTGTGCAGCCTGGTTCCTAATAGACCATGGACTGGTACCGGTCCATAGCCCAGGAGTTGGGAACCCTGCAATAGAGGACAGCTTGTAGTGAGCAAAGGCCTGACTTTAAGCCTGATATTTTGTTTCTCTGAGCCATGTTTTCCTAACCTTTAAAATGGGGATATCTCATAGGTTGATGTCCAGATTAGAGATTATGCTTGCACAGAACATCTGGCTCAGTTCCTTGCTCATGGGAAGCCCTCAAAAATGGTAGCTATTATAATTAGCTGTCATGTACTTTTAGTGCTGTCCAACTTTCACTGCTAGTGACTGTTTTTCTCTTGCCTATTTTACTCCATCATCTGTATCATCTGTGCTCTATGTTGGCCATTTCATCCCTTGCAAAGGTATGTAATGGCCTTCCAGTGGGCTTTTTATATTTAAGAGATGATTTTTTTAAGCCAGGATTTACTGAGGACTACCATGTATAAATAACTTTTTTGGTATGATATGGATGATTGCAATGTAGAATTTTGTTTTAATATTACTTCAAAAATTACACAAATATAATCACTGCTTAATGATCAAGCATAGAACAAGACAGAGAAAGCAAAAATTTCTTTTGACTCATGCTTTTCCTCTCTGAGCCCAAAGATAATCTTTGTTATCAGTTTGACATATACCTTTTATTTTGTTGATTTTACACCCACACCCATATGTAGGTAGAGGTATAGTTTTGTTTAGTGTGTGTGTTTCTGCAACTTGCTTAGTTATCTTTCAACATTAGTACATAGAGATCTACCTGCTGTATAACATTCTATAATGTAGATGTATATCATGTTTGCTCATTCCCTACTGATTGACATTTGGATTTTTTTTTACTTTGATATATTTAGGATTTTTTTTTTTTTTTTTGAGTCAAAGTCTCACTCTGTTACCCAGGCTGGAATGCAGTGGCATGCTCATGGCCACCACAGCCTCGAACTGCTGGGATCAAGCAATCCTTCTGCCTCAGCCTTCTAAGTAGCTGGAACCACAGGCATGCGCCACCATGCCCAGTTGATTTTTTGATTTATTGTAGAGATGGGGTCTCGTCGTGTTGCCCAGGCTGGTCTTGAACCTCTGGGCTCCGACAGTCCTTTCGCCTCAGCCTCCCAAAGTACTGGGATTATAGGTGTGAGCCACCACGCCCTGCTTTTGGGTTACTTCTAAGTTTTTACTTTTATTAACAATACTGCAATGAAAATTCTTATAATAACCTTTCATGCTTTTGTGACTTAATATATCTCTGGAGCAAATAGACCTGTTGTGCTGAAGGGTATGTTAATAAATATGAGCCCAAGCCGGGCTCGGTGGCTCAGCCTGTAATCCCGCGCCTTTGGGAGGTTGAGGTGAGTAGATTGCCTGAGCCCACGGATTCAAGACCCGCCTGGGCAGCGAGACCTCATCTCTACAATAAATAAAAAAATCAGTGCTTGGTAGCGCATGCCTGTAATTCCAGCTACTCGGAAGACTGAGGCGGAAGGATCGCCGGAGACCAGCAGGCGAGACTGCGGTGGCCAGGAGCGGCCACTGCACTCCAGTCTGGGCGACAGAGTAAGACTCCAACTCAAAAAAATAAATAAATAAAAATAAATATGAGCCCAGAGGTTAATAAATATGACACATGTTTATAAATAATGCCAAATGGACCTCCAAGAGGGCCAGTGTATGAGCAGTATATGAGAAATACCTATTTCTCCACAGCCTTACCAGCAGTGGAAACTTTCAGCCTTTTAAATTTTTTTGCCAATTCTGTGGCAAAAGATTGTTTCTCTGTTTTATATGTTATTAACTATTGTTTTTCTGTGAATTATCTATTCAGTCTTTCACTCGTTTTTAATTTTTTTTATTTTTGAGTTAGTGTCTTGCTCTGGCCCAGGCTGGAGTGCAGTGGCATGATAACAGTTCACCAAGGTCTTGACCTCCTGGGTTCAGGCAGTCCTTTCACCTCAGACTCCTCAGTAGCTGTCACCCATTTTTCTATTGCGATGTTTGTTTTTCTTGTTAATTTGTAGGACTTCTTTATATAATATATTCTAGGTTTGTTGGAGTATTTTTATATACTGAAAAATATTTATGGTGTTTTTTTAGCATGTAGAAGATTTCAATTTTTACATAGTCATCTTTATCAGTTTTTTGTATTTTATTTTATTTTGGCCCCAGGGTCATGCCCTGGTGCCCAGGTTGGAGTGCAGTGGCGTGATCATAGCTCACTGCAACCTCCAACTCCTGGGCTCAGGTGATCCTCCCACCTCAGCCTTCTGAGTAGGTGGGACTACAGGTGCACGCCACTATGCCCAGCTAATTTTTAAATTTTTTATAGAGATGGGGTCTTGCTATATTGCCTAAGCTGGTCTTGAACTTCTGGCCTCAAGTCATCCTCCCACCTTGGCCTCCCAAATTGCTGGGATTACAGGTGTGAACCACCATGCCTGGTCTATTTTATGTTTTGATTAAGAAGACATTATATTTTCACCTCAAACTTATAGGAGTTAAAATTCTAGCTTTTTATCTAAAATTAAGCTTTTTGAATTGTGAGAGTTAAGAATCTAACTTTATTTTTTCCACATAAATAGTCACTACCCCAACACCATTTATTGACTAGTTTCTCATTATCTCCAATTTGAAGTTCTACTTTTTGCATAAACTAAATTCCCATATATATGTGGATTTGTTTCTCACTCTAGTCCCAGTTCTATGCCTTAATAACTATGTGACTTTCAACAAGCCAGTTAATCTCTCTGTGATAATAATACCTATATCATCGGTTGTTGTGAGGATTAAATAAATATATATAAAGCACTTAAAATGTTGCCTAGCACATGTTGAATACTGTGTGTTAGATATTATTAATGTTATTCTGTTCCATAAAATCAATTTATCTATTCCTGTGGCAATACTGTGTAGGTTAGGTAGTATAGGCCTTGTTTCTGGTAGAGCAGATTCCCTCTACAGACCTTGCTTGGGACCTGAGGAGAATACAGATGTTCAGCAAGCCCCTCATCTCTGAGCTAAGCTGTGATTGGTCTTAGGGACCTGCCAAGTTCCCCTGACCACCCGCCCTACCTTCAGCAGCCAATAATGACCTACAGCCAAGTTGTCTCAGAACAGCTCACTCAGCCAGCCTTTGCTTCCTCCTTTTCCTACCTGCTTTGCCCAGCGACACTTAGAAGGCAGCTTAACAAGTAGAGGCCTCCCTACTAGTTCTTATTTTTCCAGAAGTTTGAAACTGCTATTTAGCTTTTTCTATGCGAGATGAATTTTAGAATCAGCTTGTCAAATTCCATTAAAAAGTCCTGCTAGGGAATACAACACCTGTTGGGTTGAAGGGATTTTTGTTTTTATCAGGGTTGCATGACATTTGTAGATTAATTTACGGAGACTAACATCTCTTATCAAAGGCCTTTTTGCTGTAACAGGGCTGTATGCATTCCTGAAGAACCTCGTGCCTTGACAGTTTGTATACTAAAAAATAATAGGGCATATAAGAAAATAAATTAGGGCCCCATCTCTCAAAATCTATGTGATTTTGAAGCCAAAATACTGACCTAAATAATAGCAGTCCTAACAATAATCCTCACCCAGTTGGAGCCCACTGGCATTTGCACCCAGTATCACAGTTGGTGGATCCTCTATATCCTTTTTTTTTTTTTTTTTTTTGGTTGGAGTCTCACTCCGTCGCCCAGACTGGAGTTCAGTGGCTACTCCCGGCCACCGCAGCCTCCGGCGATCCTTCTGCCTCAGCCTTCCAAGTAGCTGGAACTACCACTCCCGGCTGATTTTTTTGATTTATTGTAGAGATGAGGTCTCACCAAGTTGCCCAGGCGGGTCTCGAACCCGCAGGCTCAGGCAATCCACTCACATCAGCCTCCCAAAGCGCGGAATTACAGGCTGAGCCATCGAGCCCGGCCGGGAGTGGTAGTTCCAGCTACTTGGAAGGCTGAGGCAGAAGGATCGCCGGAGGCTGCGGTGACCGGGAGTAGCCACTGAACTCCAGTCTGGGCGACGGAGTGAGACTCCAACCAAAAAAAAAAAAAAAAAAGGATATAGAGGATCCACCAACTGTGATACTGGGTGCAAATGCCAGTGGGCTCCAACTGGGTGATTCTTTTTTCCCTTTTTTTTTTGAGACATGGTCTCACTTTATTGCCCATGCTAGAATGCAGTGGCATGATCCTGGCTCACTGCAGCCTCAACCTCCTGGGCTCAAGTGATCCTCCCACCTCAGCCTCCCCAGTAGCTGGGACTACAGGCATGAGTCACCATGCCTGACTAATTTTTGTATTTTTTGTAGAGGTGAGGGCTCACTGTGTTGCCCAGGCTGGTCTCGAACTTATGGGCTCAAGAGATTCTCTTGCCTTGGCCTACCAAAGTGCTGGAATTATAGATATGAGCCACCACTCCTGGCCCAGATGTGGATTCTTAAGGACATTTGCCTAAAATATATACCAGCTTTATCAAATTAAAATCTGATTAGGGGCCTAGAAAATATATATATATATATATATATATATATATATATATATATAGGTCTACACTATCAGAGAAACTTCTCTAGTAACAAACTATAGAAATGATCCTTTAAAGCTATAGTCTTAGTCCTTATATATATATATTTTTTTGAGTTGGAGTCTCACTCGATTGCCCAGACTGGAGTGCAGTGGCCGCTCCCGGCCACCGCAGCCTCCACCTGCTGGGCTCTGGCGATCCTTCCGCCTCAGCCTTCCGAGTAGCCGGAATTACAGGCATGTGCTACCACGCCCGGCTGATTTTTTTGATTTATTGTAGAGATGAGGTCTCGCTGCCCAGGTGGGTCTCGAACCCGCGGTCTCAGGCAATCCACTCACCTCAGCCTCCCAAAGGTGCGGGATTATAGGCTGAGCCACCGAGCCCGGCCAGTCCTTATATTTTTTAAAGGAAAAAAACACAGAGGGGGAAGTATCTTTGCAACTTCTTCATCTGCTCTCTTAGCTAGCCTCCTGTCCTACCAGAATTAAATTTTATAAAAAACAGAGTCACCATTTGCCCTCTCTGATAGGAGATACTTTTGGAATATTTTTAGCTTTTGTCTGCATGTATTCATATGTTATTTATTTATTTATTTATTTATTTATTTATTTATTTATTTATTTATTTATTTATTTATTTATTTATTTATTTTTTTTGAGTTGGAGTCTCGCTCTGTCGCCCAGACTGGAGTGCAGAGGCCACTCCCGGCCACCGCAGCCTCAACCTGCTGGGCTCCGGCGATCTTTCCGCCTCAGCCTTCCAAGTAGCTGGAACTACAGGCATGTGCTACCACACCCGGCTAATTTTTGATTTATTGTTTTATTGTAGAGATGAGGTCTCGCCAAGTTGCCCAGGCGGGTCTCGAACCCGTGGGCTCAGGCAATCCACTCACCTCAGCCTCCCAAAGGCACGGGCCTCCCAAAGCCACCGAGCCCGGCTATTCATATGTTATTAAGGCTTTCCCTATATTGTGAGGAAGTCTACCGCTGATTGATTAGTTTGAAGCAACATGCAGGTAAAATTTTTCTTGAACTGGTGCGACTTCTAGACAGCATTGACATCATTCCCCTATCTACCTTTTGGGTATGAACGTCACGAAACAGACCGTCTTTTTGTCTTCAAACATGATCTATCTGTCCATTTATTCAGGTCTTATATATCTCTTCTTTGGTTTATTTCTTCTCCAGTGTATCCCTAGGTATTTTTTTCCAGTTTTTATTAAAAGTAGCTTCTTTATGTATTACATTTTCCAATTGGCTATAGTTAATATGGAGGAAAATAGTTTGTGTTTTCCGTATTGATTCTGTGTTGGACTGCCTTACTATATTCTTATTCATTCTATTTATTTGTCAGTTAATTGTCTTGAGTTCCTGAGGTAGATTATCTGTGTGCCCTGTATTGATAGGACTGCTATAACAAACTACCACAGACTGGGTGGCTTACACAATAGAAAGTTATTTCCTCACAGTTCTGGAGGCTGGAAGTTCAAGATTAAGGTGTCAGTAGGGTTGGTTTCTCCTGAGGGTTCTCTCCTTGATGCAGATGGCCTCCTCCTTACTTGTCTTCACATGATCAGCCCTCTTTGCACACATACCCCTGATGTCTCTCTGTGTGTCTCTCAATCTCCTCTTATAAGATTACAAGTTACACTGAATTAAGGTCCACCCTAATGGTCTCATTTTAACTTCATTATTTCTTTTTTTTTTTTTTTTTTTGAGTTGGAGTCTCACTCTGTCGCCCAGACTGGAGTGCAGTGGCCGCTTCCGGCCACCGCAGCCTCGACCTGCTGGGCTCCGGCGATTCTTCCGCCTCAGCCTTCCGAGTAGCCGGAATTACAGGCATGCATTATTTCTTTAAAGGCTCTATGTCTAAATACAGTCACATTCTGAATACTAGGAGTTAGGGCTTCAAAATAGGAATTTTAGGGGGACACAGTTCAGCCTACAACATCCCCTTTCTTTCCAGTATTCATACCTCTAGCTTTTTTAGTTTTATTGTGGTGTTGAGTCATAGTGGTGATGGAGACATTTATGAACTGTTTCAGACTTTAAAAGGAATGCTACCAGTGTTTATCCACAATATGTAGGCCTCTGATAGAATATTCTTATAGATTTCAGGGGAGTCTCTATCTCTAGTTTGAAAGGGTTTTGTTTGTTTTAAAATCATGAGTGGTGTTAAGTTTTATCAGAAAATTTTTTGGCATCTTTTAACATAAATGCATAGTTTTTCTTTGTTAATTTGCTAATACAGTGATTTACATTAATAGAGTTACTAATTTTGAAAAGACATTTTCTTGAGATTAGCTCTACTTGGTCATGGTGTTGAACAATAGTTTGTCTAGTTTATTTGATTGCCAGCTTTTTAAATTTTTTATTGCTTGTCTTTAATGTTTGGTATTTGCTATTTTCTTTATTTTGGATGTTTTTTCCCCCCCCTCCCCCGTTTGTTTTTTTTTTGAGTCGGAGTCTCACTCTGTTGCCCAGGCTGGCAATGTATTGGCAGGCTCATTGCCGCTGCAACCTCGACCTGCTGGGCTCAGGCGATCTTACTGCCTCAGCCTTCCAAGTAGTTGGAATTACTTGCCCACCATGCCCGGCTAATTTTTCTTGATTTATTTTAGAGATGAGGTCTCACCAGACTGCCTGGGCTGGTCTCAAACCCCTGGGCTTGGGCAATCCTCTCACCTCTGCCTCCCGAAGTGCTGGAATTACAGGCGTGAGCCACTGGACCCAGCCTTTTTCTCCTTTTTAAATGTTCTTTGTTCAACTTCTTGAATTGAAAGTTCTGATTTATTTTCAATCTGCTTTTTTGATAAAGAGTTTTTAAACTTTTATTTTTATAATTAACATGAAGTAAAATGGACTTTTTTTTGTATACATGTTTCGATTCTTACATCCTCTATAATCAGGATACAGAATACTTTTATCACCCCCCTAGGCATCCTTATGTTACTACCCCCTTTGTAGTCACTTCCTCACTCTTTTCCTAATCCTTTGCAACTATTGATCTGTTTTCTATCACTGTGATTTTACCTTTGCCAGAATGTCATATAAAGGAATTATGCTGTATGTGATATTTTGACTATAATATAGCTATAATTAACTATAATTTCCCTACCGTAGTACTGAATATTATGACTTATTTCTACAATGTGACTGTGTTTTTGTACCCATTGATCAACTTCTTTTCATTCCACCCACACCCTTTTACTTCCCAGCCTCTGGTAACCACCATCTACTCTCTCCCCTCCATGAGATCCACCTTTTTAGCTCCCATATGTGAGTGAGAACATGCAATATTTGGCCTTCTGTGCCTGACTTATTTCATGTGACATAGCTACTTCCAGTTCCATTCATTTTGCTCTGACAGGATTTCATTCATTTATGTGGCTGAATAATATTCCATTTTGTACATATACCTCATTTTCTTTATCCATGAATCTGTTGATGGACACTTAGGATGATTCTATATCTTGGCTATTGTGAGTAGTGCTGCAGTAAACATGGGAGTGCAGATATCTCCTTGATATACTGATTTTCTTTCTTTTGGCTATATATCTGTGAGATTGTGGGATTGTATGGTAGTTCCTGTTTTTAGTTTTTTGAGGACCCTCCATACTATTTTCCATAATGGCCATAGTACCTTACATTCCCACCACCAATGTAAAAGTATTCCCCTTTCTGTGTATCCTAGCTAGCATTTGTTTTGTATTTGGTCTTTTTGTACCCATTCCAACTGGGGTGAGATGCTGTCTCATTGTGGTTTTGAATTGTTTTGACTTGCATTTCCCTGGTGATTAGTGATGTTGAACATTTTTTCATATAAATGTTGGCCATTTAGTATGTCTTCTTTTTTGAGAAATGTCTGTTCTCATTTTTAAATGGAATTTTTGTTGTTGTTATTGAGTAATATAAAATCATGTCATCTGCAAACAAGTATAATTTGACTTCTTCCTTTCCAGTTTGGATGTCCTTTCTCTTGCCTAATTGCTCTGGCTAAGACTTTCAGTACTATGTTTAATAAAAATGGTAGAAGTGGGCATCCTTATTTTGTTCTATATCTTTGTGGGAAAGGCTTTTAACTTTTCCCCATTCTGCATATTAGGTGTGGGCTTGTCACATATGGCCTTTACTGTGTTGAGGTATGTTACTTCTATATCCACTTTGTTGTGGATTTTTTATGATGTTGAATTTTATCAAATGCTTTTCCAATATCTATGGAAATGATCATATAGTTTTTGTCCTTGATTCTGTTGATGTGCTGAATCACATTTATTGATTTGTGTATGTTGTACCATCCTTGGGTTTCTGGGATGGATCCCCCTTGATCATGGTGCAAGATCTTTTTAACGTGTTGTTGAGTTCTGTTTACTAGTATTTTGCTGTGAATTTTTGCATCTGCGTTCTTTATCAGGGTTATTGGCCTGTAGTTTCTTTCTTTTTTTTTTTTGAGTTGGAGGCTCACTCTGTTGCCCAGACTGGAGTGCAGTGGCCTTTCCCGGCCACCGCAGCTTCGACCTGCTGGGCTCCGGCGATCCTTCCGCCTCAGCTTTCCAAGTAGCTGGAACTACAGGCGCGCGCTACCACACCCGGCTAATTTTTTTTTTTTTTTAATTTATTGTAGAGATGAGGTCTCGCCAAGTTGCCCAGGCGGGTCTCGAACCCGCAGGCTCAGGCAATTCACTCACCTCAGCCTCCTAAGGCGCGGGATTACAGGCTGAGCCACCGAGCCCGGCTGGCCTGTAGTTTCATTTGTTTGTTCTGTCTTTGTCTGGTTTTGGTATCAGGGTATTGCTGGCATCATAGAATGAGTTTGGTGGAATTGTTCCCTCCTTTTCAGTTTTTTGAGTTTGAGTAGAATTGGTGTCCTTTAAATGTTTGATAAAATTCAGTAGTGAATCCATCAGGTTCTGGGCTTTTGTTAGGAAATTTTTTATTACTTCTTTGATCTTGTTACTTGTTATTGGTTTGTTTAGATTTTCTGTTTCTTCATGGCTCTGTTCTGGTAGGTTGTATGCATCCAGGAATTTATCATTTTCTTCTGGGTTTTCCAATTTGTTGGCATATAGTTGTTCATAGTATTCTTTAATGATCCTTTGTGTTTTTGTGGTATCAGGTTGTATGTGTCCAGGAATTTATCATTTTCTTCTGGGTTTTCCAATTTGTTGGCATATAGTTGTTCATAGTATTCTTTAATAATCCTTTGTGTTTTTGTGGTATCAGTTGTAATGATTCCTTTTTTGCGAGACATTTTACATTTCTAATGCAAACATTTAATGCTGTGAATTTCCCTCTAAGCAGTGCTGCAGTTGCATTCCCCCAATTTTATATGTTGCTTTTTCATTTTCATTTAGTTAAAATATTTTGTTTTTCTTTGAAGTCTTTTCTTTGATCCATAGGTTATTTTAAATTATGTTTAATTTTCAAGTGTTAGAGATATTCTAGTTATCTTTCTGTTATTGCTTTCTAGTCTAGTTTGACTGTGGTCAGAGAACATGCTTGGCATTATTTCAGGTTTTATTTTTTGGTAGTGTCCTTTTCTGGTTTTGGTATCAGGGTAATGCTGGCCTCAGAGAATGAGTTAAGATGTATTCTTTCCTCTTCTGTCTTTTGGAAGAGTTTGAAAAGGATTGGTATTAATTCATCTTTACATGTTTGGAAGAATTTTCCCAGTGAAGTTATCTGGTCCTGGAATTCTCTTTGTTGGATGCTTTTTGATTCAATCTCTGTACTTGTTATTTCTTTTTTAAGTTAAAGTGATTTCTGTATTTTGGAAATTTTTCTGTTTCATATAGATTGTCTAATTTGTTGGCATACAGTTGTTGATAATATTATCTTATAATCCTTTTTATTTCTGTATGGTCTTCAATAATGTCCCCACTTTCATTTCTGATTTTAGGTACTTGTGTCTTCTCGTTTTTTTTTCTTTGTTAGTTTAGTTGAAATACTTGCCAATTTTGTTGATATTATCAAGAAATTGCTTTGAGTTTATTTTTTTCTTTCTATTCTGTATTTATCTCCACTCTAATCGTTATTATTTCCTTTCTTCTGTTAGCTTTGGTTTCATTTAATCTTTTTTTCTTTTTATTTTAGATTCAGGAGGTACACGTATATATTTGTTACATAGACATATTGTGTAGTGGTGGGGATTGGGTCTCAGGTGACCCATTCCCAGGTAGTGAACATTGTGCCATGTAGGTAGTTTCTGAACCTTAACCTCCCTCCCCCTTCCCCCCTTATTGGTGCCCCCGGTGTCTATTATTTCCATCTTTGTGACCATTTAGCTCCCACATATGAATGAGAACATGCAGTGTTTGGTTCTGTTTTTGAGTCTAGTCTCTTAAGGTGTCAAGTTACTTTACCGATTTGAACTCTCTTACTTTTTTAAATGTAGGTGTTCACTGTTATCTCTCTGAGCACTGCTTCTGCTCTATGTCATAAGCTTTGGTTTGTTTTGCTTTTGTTTTCATTTTATCTCAAAGTTTTTCTAGTCACAATTGTGATTTCTTCTTTGACCAATTATCTGTTGCAGCATGTGTTGTTTAATTTCTTCCTATTTGTAAATTTATTTTTCCTTCTGTTATTGATGTCTAATCTTAATCCATTGTATTTGGAGAAGCTACTTTTTTTTTTTTTGAGTTGGAGTCTCACTCTATCGCCCAGATTGGAGTGCAGTGGCTGCTCCCGGCCACCGCAGCCTCGACCTGCTGGGCTCTGGCGATCCTTCCGCCTCAGCCTTCCAAGTAGCCGGAATTACAGGCGTGTGCTACCACGCCCGGCTAATTTTTAAATTTTATTTTAGAGATGAGGTCTCACCTGCCCAGGCGGGTCTCGAACCCGCGGGCTCAGGCAATCCACTCACCTCAGCCTCCCGAAGGCGTGGGGATTACAGGCTGAACCACTGAGCCCGGCTTGGAGAAGATACTTTATATGATTTCAGTCTTTTAAATTTTATTAAGACTTGCTTTGTAGCCTAATATATGGTCTGTCCTGAAGAATGTTTCATGTGCCCTTGAGGAAAATATGTGTTCGGCCCTCTTTGAACATGTCTGTTGCATGTTATAGTGTTAGGTTTTAGTGTTATTCAAGTAATATTTTCTCATATTTATCTTCTCTCTGCATGTTTTATTCACTGTTGAAAGTAGGATATTGAACTCTTTAACTATAGTAGAACTCTGCTTCTCTCTTTAATTTTGTCAGTATTTGCATAATATATTTTGAGACTCTGTTGTTGAGTGTATATTGTTTATAATTATTGTATTTTCTTGATGGATTGACCATTTTATTAATATACGGTGCCATTCTTTACCTTCTGTAATAATTTTTGACTGAAAGCCTATTTTGTCAGGTATTAGTCTAGCCACCTCAGCTCCCTTTTTGGTTACTATTTGCATGGAGTATCTTTTTCCAGCCTTTCACTTTCAACTTAGTGGTTTGTTATGAATCTAATGTATGTCTCTTGTAGACATTTTACAGTTGTATCAGATTTTCAATGTATTCTGCCAATCTCTGCCTTTTAATTGGTGAACTTATTTGCATTTAAAGTGATTACTGGTAAGAACGGACTTACTTTGCTATTTTACTACTTGTTTTCTGTATATCTTATATCTTTTTGGGTTCTCAGTCCTTCATTACTTCTTTCTTTTGTGTTTAGTCGATTTTTGTAGTGTACAAATTTGATTCACTTCTCATTTCCTTTTTATATTTTTTAGTTATTTTCATAATGATTACTCTAGGGATTACATTTAACATCCTGACTTTGTAATGGTATAGTTTAAATTTATGCCATTTAGCTTCCATAGCATACACACTCTGCTCCTATACAGCTCCACTGCTTTCTGGTGTTTTTTTCATCACAAATTATATTTTTTTATGCATTGTGTTTCTGTTTACATAGATGTATAGTTAATTGTTTTATCCATTTATTCTTTAATCATATAAGAAATAAATAGGAGTTCGAAAATACATTTATCCCTATAGGTTTAACCTTTACTGGTGTTCTTAATTCCCTTCTTTGACTTTGAATTACTCTCTACCTCTTTTCATTTCAATCAGAAGGATTTTTCTTAGCCTTTCTTTCTTTCTTTCTTTTTTTTTTTGAGTTGGAGTCTCACTCCGTCACCCAGGCTGGAGTGCAGTGGCACATTCATGGCCATGCCAGCATCGACCTGCTGGGCTCCAGTGATCCTTCTGCCTCAGCCTTCCAAGTAGCCAGAACTACAGGCACGCGCTACCATGCCTGGCTAATTTTTGTTGTTTGTTTTTTTGTTTTTTGAATTGAAGTCTCACTCCTTCACCCAGGCTGGAGTGCAGTGGCATGGATGCTCATGGCCACCCCAGTGTCAACCTGCTGGGCTTCTGCCTCAGCCTTCCAAGTAGCTGGAACTACAGGTGTGCACTACCATGCCCAGCTATTTTTTATTTTATTGTAGAACGAGGTCTCGCCAAGTTGCCTGGGCTGGTCTCGAACCCGTGGGCTCAGGCAATCCACTCACCTTGGCCTCCCAAAGTACTGGGATTACAGGCTGAGCCTCCGAGCCTGGCCTCCTTAGCATTTCTTAAAGGGAAGGTTATATAATAATGAACTCCTAGCTTTTGACAGTGTCATTGTTTTTTTCATTTTTTGAAGGATAGTTTTATTAGGTGTAAAGTTCTTGATTGACAGTTTTTTTCTTTCAACATTTATGTATTATCCCAGTGTCTTCTCTTTTTCAATGTGTCTGATGAGAAATTGGTTGTTAATGTTACCATGGATCCCTTGTACAGGACACATCATTTCTTATTGCTGCTTTCATGATTCTTGCCATTTTTTTGGACTACTTTGACAGTTTGTGTATAATTACCTCAGTATGGATCTCTTTGAGTTTATCCTGCATGGAGTTCATGGAACTTCTTGGTTATATAGTTTCATTCATGTCTTTCACAAAATTGGAAAAGTTTTTGGTCATTATATCTTCATATAGTCTTTGATCCTTTCTCTCTCTCCTCTCTTTCTGGGACTCCCATATGAATATATTGGTAAGCTTGCTAATGTCCCACAGGCCCCATAGACTCTCTTCATTTTTCTTTTCTTTTTTTTTAAGTTTTAAAACAAAGGAGAAAAGAAAGGGAGACATGTCAGAGCTAGCTTGGGTGAAATAAACTGCCTTATTTTTCTTCATTCTTTTTTTCTTTCTGCTCATCAAACTGGATAATGAACTTTTCCTTCACATTCACTGATTCATTCTTCTGCCTTCTAAAATCTGTTGTTGAACCCCTCTAGGGATTTCTTTCCCAGCCACTGTGGCTTCTTTTTATGATTTTTATTTTCTTACTGATATTCTCTATTTTGAGACATCATTCTCCTGGTTTCCTTTTAGTTCTTTGTCAGTGGTTTCTTTTAGCTCTTTCAGCATATTTAAAATAGTTGATTTAAAGTCTTTGTCTGGTAAGTCTAATGTCAATGCCTTCTTAGGGACAGTTTTTGTTAGTTAACTTTTTAAAAATTTCCTGTAAATCGGACATACTTTTCTTTGCATGCTTCATAATTTTTTGTTGAAAACTGGGCATTTTAGATATTATAATGTGGTTATCTCTGGAAGTCAGATTTTCCTTCCTTAGTTTGTTATTATTTTTTGTTATGAGGTACAGTCATCTATTTATTGAGTGACATTTCTAAGCTATTTTTTTGCAAAGACTCTTTCCTTTGGTATGTGCAGTTACTCAAGTTTTCATTCCATTGCTCCAGTAGTAAACTGAGATTTTCTGACAGAGACTTTCTTTTTGTTTTGTTTTTTTTGAGTTGGAGTCTCACTCTGTCACCCAGACTGGAGTGCAGTGGCCGCTCCCACCCACCATGGCCTTGACCTGCTGGGCTCCGGCAATCCTTCCGCCTCAGCCGTCCAAGTAGCTGGAACTACAGGCATGCGCTACCACGCCCGGCTCATTTTGATTTATTGTAGAGATGAGGTCTCGCCAAGTTGCTCAGGCGGGTCTTGAACCCGTGGGCTCATGCAATCCACTCACCTCAGCCTCCCAAAGGCGCGAGATTACAGGCTGAGCCACCAAGCCCGGCTGAGACTTTCTTCAACACCTAAATTCAGCAGCCTTTTTCTTTGCTGGGCACTCCCTTTGTTATTGTGAGTTTTTTACTGGATTCCAGAATTCCAGAAAAGTTGTTATGACAGTTTTTGCCGGGTTGATGGTTACTTCAAAGGAGGTACAGATCCTTGGAGCTCCCTATTCCTCCCTTATCAGTGCTGTTACTCCTTTCCTCTTCCCCCACCCCTCACAGTGTGTGTGTGTGTATGTGTGTGTGTGTGTGTGTGTGTGTGTGTGTTGTTGTTGTTGTTGTTGTTGTTGTTGTGGTAAAAAGTATACACCATTAAATTTACCATCATAACCATTTTTAAGTGTACAGTTTAGTACTGTTAAGGATAATCATAGCCGGGTGTGGTGGCTCACACCTGTAATCCCAGCACTTTGGGAGGCAGAGGCGAGAGGATTGCCTGAACCCAGCTTGGGCAACTTGGTAAGACCTTGCCTCCTCAATAAATCAAAAAGTTAGCTGGGTGTGGTGGTGGCACACGCCTATGGTTCCAGCTATTTGAAAGGCTGAGGTGAAGGATCACCTGAGCCCAGCAGGTCGAGGCTGCGGTGGCTGTGAATGTGCCACTGCACTCCAGCCTGGGCAACAGAGTGAGACTTCTACTTTAAAAAAGGGGGGGATAATCACATTGTTGTGCAACAGATCTCTAGAACTTTTTCATCTTCCAACACTGAAACTCTATATCCAGTAGACATTAATTCCTTCCCCCAACGATTGGTCATCGCCTTTCTATTTTCTATTTCTTTGATTTTTACTATGAGTGAAGATACTGAATATTTCATATGAATGGAATCATATAGTATTTGTTCTTTCATTACTGGCCTTTTTTTAAAAAGCATAATTTCCGCAAGGTTAATCCATGTTGTAGAATGTGACAGGATTTCCTTTCTTAAGGCTGCATACATTCCATTGTATGTACACACCACATTTAAAAAATCTATTTACCTGTTGGACATTTGGGTTGCTTCTACCTCTTGGCTATTTTGAATAATGCTGCAATGAATATAGGTGTGAAAGTATCTCTTTGAGATCCTGCTTTGAATCCTATACCCAGAAAGAAGTAGGATGCTGGATCATATAGTAATTCTATTTTTAGTTTTTTGAGGACCCTTCATGCTGTTTTTCATAATGGGCTAAACCATTTTACATGACCACAAACAGTGTATAAGGTTTCTAACTTCTCTGTATCCTTGCCTACACTTGTTATTTTCTTTTGATAGTAGCCACACTGATGGGTATGAAGTGATATCTCATTGTGGTTTATTTGCATTTCCGTAATGTTTAGTGATGGTGAGCATCTTTTACTATGCCCTTTGGCCATTTGTATATCTTCTTTAGAAAAATATCTATCTATTCATATTCTTTGCCCATTTTTTGTTTGGGTTGTTTGTTTTTTGTTGTTGTTGAGTTGTAGAAGTTCCTTATATGTTCTGCATATTAACTCCTTATCTATATAGTTGGTCCTTGACTTATGATGGTTGAACTTATTCTTTTTTTTTTTTTGAGTTGGAGTCTCACTCTGTCGCCCAGACTGGAGTGCAGTGGCCGCTTCCTGCCACCGCAGCCTCGACCTGCTGGGCTCCAGTGATCCTTCTGCCTCAGCCTTCCAAGTAGCTGGCACTACAGGCACACGCTACCACGCCCAGCTAATTTTTGATTTATTGTAGAGATGAGGTCTCACCAAGTTGCTCAGGCGGGTCTCGAACCCGCGGGCTCAGGCAATCCACTCACCTCAGCCTCCCAAAGGCGCAGGGTTACAGGCTGAGCCACCGAGCCCGGCCAACTTATTCTTTTGACTTTATGATGGTGTGAAAGTGTTACATCTTCAGTATGCTCATAGACTTACAATGGGGCTATGTCTGGATAAACCTATCATAAATTGAAAATATAACTTTCATCTTATGATGTTTTCTATTCTTTTTTTTTTTTTTTGAGTTGGAGTCTCACTCTGTCACCCAGGCTGGAATGCAGTCGTACACTCACAGCCACTGCACCCTCGACCTGCTGGGTTCAGGCGATCCTTCCACTTCAGCCTTCCAAGTAGCTGGAACTACAGGCGTGCGACACCATACCTGGCTAACTTTTTGACTTATTGTAGAGACAAAGTCTCCCCATGTTGCCCAGGCTGGTCTCAAACCCTGGGCTTAGGCAGTCCTCTTGTCTCAACCTCCCAAAGTGATGGGATTACAAGTGTGAACCACCGTGCCCAGCATGATGTTTTCAATTTATGATAAATTTGTCAGGATGTAACCTCATCGTAAATCAAGAGGTATCTGTGTGTGATTTGCAGTTATTTTTTCCCATTCTGTAGGTTGCCCTTTCACTCTGTTGTTTCCCTTGATACACACAGTTTTTAACTTTGATATAATTCCATTTGTCTATTTTTATTTTGTTGCCTGTGCTTTTGGTAAATCATTACCAAATTCAGTCTTCTGAAATTTTTCCCTATATCTTCTTCTAGGTGTTCATAGTTTTGGGTCTCACACTTAGGTCTTAATGTGTGTCTGTTGTGTAAAATGAGGATCCAGCTTTATTCTTTTGTGTGCAGCCATCTCGCTTTCCAACTATCATTTGCTGAAGAGACTGCCCTTTCCTCCATTGTGTCGTCTTGGTATCTTTGTTAAAAGTCATTTGGCCACATATGTGAGAGTTTATTTTTGGGTGCTCTGTTCTATTCCATTGCTCTATATATCTATCTTGAGCTACTGTCACACTGTGTTAATTACTATTGCTTTGTAGCATGCTTTGAAATAATATTTTAATATGCAGATATAAACATGTCTTTCAGTGTTCATTATTTACATTTTATCCCTTCTTGAATAAGACGTGAACCTTTTGTAAGTTACTTTACACGTATTATCTCTTAATTCTGACAACTTTACGAGGCAGGTAGTTTCTATTTCAGTTTTATGGTTGAAGATACTGAGACTTAGAGAAATTCTCCTCAGTCACTACTGAGTTAGTCCATGATTTCAAAGTCAAAGCCAATGGCTGAGAATTTTTAAGTAATTATCTGACCCTGAGGCTCTAAATCTTTCTTCCTTGTCACACTTCTTTCCTTGAGGTGATAAAACCTTTCAACCCAGTGAAATAGCATTGACAGCTATTGGGATTAGTAGGGTTAGGACCTTCCTCAAACAAAATTTTTTTTTTTTTTTTACCACCAATAGTCATATCTTTCTAGGGATGGTCAATGATCCCTCTTTCTTAACTGAAAGTTTTTGGTTTTTTTTTTTGAGTTGGAGTCTCACTCTGTCTCCCAGACTGGAGTGCAGTGGCACACTCCTGGCCACCACAGCCTCGACCTGCTGGGTTCCGGGGTTCTCTCTGCCTCAACCTTTCAAGTAACTGGAACTACAGCCACGCACTACCACGCCCGGCTAATTTTTTTGATTTATTGTAGAGATGAGGTCTCACCAAGTTGCCCAGACGGGTCTCAAGCCCACGGACTCAGGCAATCCACTCACCTCAGCCTCCCAAAGCATGCGATTACAGGCTGAGCCTCGAAGCCCAGCTATGAAAGTTCTTTAAGAAGTCAGGAGGCAGGAGTTTTTCACTCTTTTACTCAAGGAGGAAAACTTGAATAGACTCATTTTTTGACAAAGAAGCCCTTCCGGAAAGATGTAGGAGGCTGGATTCCTTTGATAAAGTAGAATTCTAGAGAAATTTGAAGCTAGTCATTGGGAGGAGTGGGATTGGGGTCATTAGGAGGGAGTTTTCACTCTCTTACTTTGCTTTTCTTCTAAGTTTAACAGCAACAAGAGTTTTACTTCATCAGTAGGACTATTTTAGACCATCTTCCCGTTAAATCCTATATGTGTGTTGCATGTGGACTGGGATGAGAGTGTGATAAAACTATGTATTTGTATGTGTTTCTGTTATATAGAGCACTTGTATATGTATGCTTTGCCATTCATATCATGAAGTTCTAGTAATCTTGGTCCCATTTCAGCCTAGTTGGTCTTTTTGTTCCCTTTGTGTGAATTAAGTGTTTACTATTTATTTTTCATTCATACAGTAAACAGTTACTGAACACTTACTCTTCATTGTGTTTGTAGACTCCCTTAACTCTTTGTACTCAGATGTCTCCTCTGGGGGGACACCGTAAATCTAGCAAACCACTCAAAGGTCCTCTCTCAGGAACATAAAGAGATTGCTGGTGATTATACAGGACAAACCTATGCAAGTGCAAATTTTTCAAAAGTGTATGTCCTTGAAGTATTCTATTCAAAAACAACGAAAAACCTATGTCCCATTTGAAATTTGTCACGCTTCTGATCAATCAGTTGAGAAGTGGTTTTCAGGAATCACGAGTATGGCCTTCCACATTGTCTTCAAACAACAAACTGGACAATAAATTACATATTATTAATGCGGGAGGAAGAAAATGAGGCTGCATTGTCTGCTGGAGTAGAAAAACATCAGGTGGAAGATGTCAGAAGAATTACTATGCACAACATTTATCAATGAACCTGCAATGCAAGTCAGTGACTGTTTCACACATTAGAAAAATATAAGATATAAAATGTTGATTCTTTTAGCCATAAATAAGTTCCTCAATGTCTAAAATTCCATCATAAGCCAAATATCATTACAATAAAATTATGGGTTCCAGTGCTATACTATTTAATATGAAGTGATTCGTTTTTCACTATTTTGTAAAAAAGTACACTTGAGTGGCTGGTAGGTGATCTGCAAGATGTCTCCAAGTGCAAAGGGTTAATATGAAATTAAATAGTACATATTCCTTCCTTCATGGTAAATTTGCAGCAGCATATTTACTAATCAGCTCTTAAATACTATATAACAACTCCAGTAGAGGTATGTACAAGGATGCTATGGGATGTTGAAAAAGGCAACTGAATCAGATTAGGAGAGTGAGGGCAGACTTCTTGTAGGAAGTGAATCTAAAGCTGAATTTTGAAGGATAAGTAAGGTAACTCATGGACTTATTAAATGTTGGGTGAATTAGGTGAATTCAGGGAGAAGGATATTTGTAGCAAGGGTGCAAAGTAGAAAGGCATGAAATTTATGTGGCACCTTCAGGGACTCTTGCAGCTGAATATGGATTAAGTGAAGGGTACACTTGTAGGGGAGTGGGAGGAGCTGGAGTAGGTATCATTCTGTCTTCATGCTTTTGGATGAAATCTAAATTTACACTGTTTTCTCCTCTCCCTTCTCCAGTCTATCCATCCCTGGAGTCTGATGATGATGACCCTGCTTTGAAATCTCGACCCAAGAAAAAGAAGAATTCAGATGATGCTCCATGGAGCCCTAAAGGTGATTTAACATACTGTCCCTTAAACTCTATAAAAGTGATCAGGGAAAAAAATAGACTGGAAGTAAGAGGGATATTTAATATCAGAAGACCTGATTGAGTCACTCATTTGTTGAGTGTCTGCTGTGTGCTAGGCACCATGTTAGGTGCTAGAGTGAAAATGATTAATAAGACTCTATAGTTTATATAATCAGTCCAGCAAAATCAGCAGTAATGGAACATGTTGCTTTTGATATTATTTGGCTTGAGATGAAAGGAGCAAGACCTTGAGCAGATTTCAGCAAGCAGTATGTAGGGCTTCTGAGAACATTGTTATACCATCATCCCAGCCCTCTGGGAATTTTATTGTCAAGGAGAAAAATTCTGTTGACTGTTGAGCTCTACAAGGTCCAGGACTATCACCTGTACTGAGAGGCCATCTTGAAGGGAGGGAGGGAGGGAGGGAGGAAGGAAGATTGAGTTAACATGGAATTTAGAGGGTGATAAAATAATTTTCTTTATCTCATTGACTGGATAGTTTTCACATTGAGGGTGTATCAGTTAGCTGTTGTTGCTTAACAAACTACTCAAACCTTAGTGACTTTAAACAATAGTTTATCATTTCTCATGATTCTGTAGGTTGGCTGAGCTATTCTTGTAGTCTGGGTCAGCTTGA
Organism: Cephalopachus bancanus; assembly: GCA_027257055.1. NCBI lineage: Eukaryota > Metazoa > Chordata > Mammalia > Primates > Tarsiidae > Cephalopachus > Cephalopachus bancanus. Next base: position 33,103 of record JAPVLO010001322.1, on the reverse strand, counting down.
CTGGGGCTGTATGGTCTCAAAAGATCTCCCTCAGATATCTGGGACCTGGCTTAGATGGCTAAGGCCTCTCTCCCATGGTCTTTCATCTACCAGGAGGCCATCCCAAGCCTGTTCACATGGTGGCAGAAGGGTTTCTAACAGCAAGAGAAGACACACCCCAATGTGCAACCACTTGTCAAGCCTTTGCTTGTGTCATGTTTGCTATTTTTCAATTGGCTAAAGCAAGTTAACATGGCCAAACCCTGATCCCATGGGTGAAGAAACAACAGATTGTACCTCTTGAGAGGAGAGCTGCAAAGCCACATTATAAAGGGTCATACATACAAGGAGGTGTCAGCAAACTGAGGGCCATTACTGCAACAGTCTGCTGTAGAGGGCACTGGAATCTCAGTACCTGTGGTTCCCCAGGAGATAAAGGGCCTGCTCTTCTCATCCAACTTTATTTAGCCTTTCTGGGGTTTGCTTGAGGATGGGAGAGTAGGGCAGCAGGGCATTCCTGGGAAGTGTTCTCTTAGTGAGTCAATCAGCTAATTTTTTTTTTTGAATTCAGGCCTATTTTCTGATTTTATTTTCTTCTGTCAAAGTAAATTTTTCTCATTAGCACACTAGAAAATTTGGAAAATATTGAAAAATAGAAGGAATTATGAAGAAGAAATCACCCATAATTCTGCCACCCAGAAGCAACTACTATTAACATTTTGAGCCGGGCTCGGTGGCTCAGCCTGTAATCCCGCGCCTTTGGGAGGCTGAGGTGAGTGGATTGCCTGAGCCCGCGGGTTCGAGACCCGCCTGGGCAGCAAGGCCTCATCTCTACAATAAATCAAAAAATCAGCCGCGCGTGGTAGCGCATGTCTGTAATTCCGGCTACTTGGAAGGCTGAGGCGGGAGGATCGCCGGAGCCCAGCAGGTCGAGGCGCGGTGGCCCGAAGTGGCCACTGCACTCCAGTTTGGGCGACTGAGTGAGACTCCAACTCAAAAAAAAAACATTTTGACATGTTTTCTTCTAGTTTTTTTTCCAATACATTTTTTCTTTTTATTGTTGAAATCATACTGTGTATACAATCATATACACTACTTTAAAATTTGGGAGGACCTTTTAATCAAAGTAGTATGTGTAGCATATCAAATCGTATAGAGAAATTTAGGATGAAAAGCAGTGTTTTCTGCCTCTACATTCCCTACTTTCATTCCCATGCCTGAGAGGCAGCCTCATAGTTTTCTATTTTTTTTTAACTTTTAATTTTTTTATTTTAAAGATGTGGGGTATAATTCAGGGTTAGGTATACAAATGTTCATTATGCAGGTACCCTTGTTGATGAGGTGTCCCCCTCTCTTTCCCACGCAGATTCCCACTACTGCCAGTCCCACTTCCCCACCTCCCTCCCGGCAGTTTCCTGCTACTTCCAATCACCTCATAGTTTTCATTTCCTGGTAGTAGATACCTCTAGAATTCAAGATAATAGAGTTTATACCACCATTTCTTCATTTATCAAATCTTATTTCTCCTTTCTTCAACTTTTGTTCATCTCTCTTGATTACCCAACTTTGTAAGATATGGATATTAGTGCCCCTACTTTTTCTACCCTCTTCCAGCATTCTGTGAACCATACTTTTTTGTTTATGCTATCAAGGTTGTTAACATATACAGTATCTTGTGATTAATGTTCTATATTGACTAAACATTGACTGTAAAAATTGAAAACTAATAAATATATCTGGCCTTTTAAATTGATATTATATCATAAGTGTGTTCCTATAATAATAGGTTATAAATAATATTTTTAATGGCTACAAAATATCTATGCCACTTAATTTACCTAATTTCTCCTTTAATGTGGAACATTTAGGCTACAGCCAAGTTATCACAATTAGTGATTACATTCAGAATGAACATCTTCATGTGTAAATATTTGTATCTCTGATTATTTATTTAGGATGGATCTCCATGAAACCTTGGAAAGGCCAAAGTAGATGAGGCTATACAATGAAAAGTCTCCCTCCTACCCCTGTTCCACAACCTTCCAGTTCCCTACCTGGAATCAGACAGTGTTAGCAGTTTCTTATTTATCCTTTCAAAGATAGTTAATGCATATAAGCAAATGCATGTATATATTGTCTTTCCTCCTCTTAGTTTTACTCAGTTGGAAGCATATTTCATACACTGTTTTGTACTTTGCTTTTCTCACATAATAATGCATCTTAGAGATTGTTTACACTGATAAGCAATGCATGAGAGTGCCTGTTTCCCTATACCCTTGCCTACACTGTTTATTGATATCAAAGTGCTTTCTAGAAAGGTTGTACCAATTTACACTTCTACCAGCCATGTGTACTGCTTGTTTATGAAACTCTTGCAGGCATTGAACATATCAATTAGTAATAGTGTTTGCCTATGAGTAACCTCTCAGGCATCCTTAGTGAGTGCTTATTCCCTCGATAGCTACTTCACTTCCAGCATTAGGGTCTGGGTTGCAGTCAGGAAGAAGGAGAAAACCAAAAACAAAAAGGAACAGGCCTGCTGAGTACCCTCTCTCGCCGAGTACCCTCTCTCCCCAAAGAGTTTATAAGTTCCACTTTTAAAAAAATCTCTGAAATAGTGTCACACAGCCAAGACTATTTGTCAGAGAGGCCACAAAGTTAGTTTATATTTAGGCATATTGCTGTTCTACAAATCAGGGTTTTTGTTAGTAAACAGGAAAGGGAGAATGATACATGGCTGAAAGTGAGCAGTCTCTACCATGAGTTTTGTTTTGTTTTGTTTTGTTTTTGAGTGGCAGTCTCACTCTGTCTCCCAGGCTAGAGTGCAGTGGCACACTCACAGCCACCGCAGCCTTGACCTGCTGGACTCAGGTGGTCCTTCTGCCTCAGCCTTCCAAGTAGCTGGTACCACAGGTGAGCACCACCACACCTGACTAATTTTTAAATTTATTGTAGAGATGAGGTCTCACCAAATTACCCAGGCTAGTCTCGAACCCCTGGACTCAGGCAATCTTTTCGCCTCTACCACCCAAAGTGCTGGGATTACAGGCATGAGCCACCGTGCTGGCTTTACCATGAATTTTTGATCTTTGGTAATTCACAAGCAAATAACAGTATCTCATTGATTTAACTTGCATTTCTTTTTTTTTTTTTTTTTTTTTGAGTTGGAGTCTCACTCTGTCGCCGAGACTGGAGTGCAGTGGCCGCTCCTGGCCACCGCAGCCTCGATCTGCTGGGCTCCAGCAATCCTTCTGCCTCAGCCTTCCGAGTAGCCGGAATTACAGGCACGCGCTACCACGCCCGGCTAATTTTTGATTTATTGTAGAGATGAGGTCTTACCTGCCCAGGCGGGTCTCGAACCCGCAGGCTCAGGCAATCCACTCACCTCAGCCTCCCAAAGGCATGGATTACAGGCTGAGCCACCGAGCCTGGCTAACTTGCATTTCTTTAAGCATTTCCTATATGTTTGTATTAGCACTATAATGTCTTTTGTAATTTTGTTTTGTGTCCTTTGCCCATTTATCCATGTGGGTCTTCAAACCTTTCTAATTGCCTTTTTATATAGTAAGGGAATAATCATCCTTGTTTTATACACATACACATACACAACATATTTTATATATATATAATTTGCTTATGCTACTTTTCCCTCATTCTGCGTGAACAATCTGATTATTTCTATATCAAATATTTACCTATTCCATTGTTTTGTTATTCAAAAAGTATATGATTAATACTAACACCCCTGCATTTTGTTTTGTCAGGGTCTCACTTTGTCACCCAGGCTGGAGTGCCAGCTATGCCCAACAACCCCTGTATTTTTTAAGCATTTTTTTCTTTTTTGAGTTGGAGTCTCACTCCGTCATCCAGGCTGGAGGGCAGTGGCACACTCATGGCCACCCCAGCATCGACCTGCTGAGCTCTGGCAATCCCTCCGCCTCAGCCTTCCAAGTAGCCTGAACTACAGGAATGCACTACCATGCCCAGCTAATTTTTGAGTTATTATAGAGACAAGGTTTCATCAAGTTGCCCAGGCTGGTCTCTGACCCGTGGGCTCAGGCAATCCACTTACCTCGGCCTCCCAAAGTGCTGAAATTACAGGCTGAGCCACCAAGCCCAGCCTCTTTATTTCTTCATGTGCATTCAGTTTACTATACAGTGCCCCTTCGTTTCAACCGGAAGTTCTCCCTTTAGCATTTCTTATAGGGTAGGTCTACTAATGACAACTCTGTCTAGGAATCTCTTGATTTCTTCTGTTTTGAAGGATAGTTTTGCTGGATTTAGAATTCTTGGTTTATAGTGTTTTTCTTTGAGCACTTTGAATATGTCATCCCACTGCCTTCTAACCTCCATAGTTTCCATAGTGATATAAATAAGCTGTCAGTCTTATTGAGAATCCCTTGTATGTTGTGAGTTGCTTCTGTCTTGCTGCTTTCAAGATTCTGTACTTGTCTTTGGTTTTGGTTATGGTGTGTGACCTCTTTGAGTTTGTCCAACTTGGTGTTTGTTGAGCTCTTGAATGTCAAATTTGGAAAGTTTTTAGCTATTATTTATTTCTTCAAGTGGTCTTTCTGCCTTCTTTTCTCTGTTCTTCCAGGACTCCATGTACATATGTTGATAAACTTGGTGTTCTCTCTTTTTTTTTCCTACTTATCAGACTGGATAATCTCAGTTGACCTGTCTTCAAGGTCACTTCCTTCTGCCTGGTCAAATCTGCTGTTGAACCCCTCTAGTAAAGTTTGCATTTCAGTTCTTTTACTTTTCAACTCCAAAATATCTATTTGGTTTATTTTTATAATTTGTCTCTATTGGTATTTTCTATTTGGTGAGACATCATTCTCTGTAGTTCTTTAGACATGGTCTTCTTTAGCCTTTGAAAGCATTTTAAATAGCTAATTTAAAGTCTTTGTCTAGGAAGTCCAACTTTGTCTAGTAAGTCAGAGACAGTTTCTACTGATTTCTTTTTTTGTGTGTATGGCTATACTTTATTTCTTTGTATGTCTTGTAATATTTTATTGAAAACTGGACAGTTAAAATATTGTGGCAACTCTGGAAATTTGATTTTCCCCACTCTGCTCCTCAGGGTTTATTGTTGCTGTTGTTGTAGTTTTTTGTTTAGTGACTTTTCTGAACTAGTTCTGTAAAGTCTGTATACTCCCTGTACGTGGCTACTGATGTCTCTACTCATTTAGCCTAGTAGACATTTAATAATGTCCTTAAATTCCTGAAAAGACAGAGACTTCCTTAAATTCCTAGAGCCATGAATCTCCCAGTGCTTGCTGATGGGCTCTGTGTGCATGTTGTAAGGCATACCTTCAACGTTCAGCCAGGCAATTTACAACTCTGTCTTAGCCTTCAGGCTTTACTTATACAGCACTTCAAAGTCATTCAGAGGTGGGTGCTTAGGGCTTTCTCAAGTCTTAGGCACAGCTGCAGCACATGCATGTGGCCATCTAGATTCCAAGAAATGTGTGAAAACTTTTCAGATCCTTTATGGACATCTCATTCCTCTGCTTGTTTTAACCATTTGGGTTAATCTGTGTTTTGCCACAACTGTTATCCATCATCTTAAGCAACTAGGACATTAAACACTTATTTTAAAATATTTTTTGTAAATTCCCCACAGGTAGGGAGAGGCTTTTAGCATTAGGCTTTGAAAGAAAGTTCCAGCCGGGTGTGGTGCCTCATACCTGTAATCTTAGCACTTTGGGAGGTGGATCACTTGAGCCTAGGAGTTCAAGACCAACCTGGACAACATAGCGAGACCCTGTCTCTACAAAAAATTAAATATATATATATAAAAGAAAGCTCCAACTCCTTTCTGCTCATTATATTACTGGGAATGTGGACTGTTATTTTTCAAGGTTCCCAGGGGCTAAGGCAAGTTAAAATACCACAAAGGTCATTTTTCTTACTGAGATTCAGCCATTTTTCTTGAATAAATATTCTCTGGGTTGCTATAAGCCTTTGGTTCCAGAGTTCTGAAAAAAATTTATCCTGGCAATATTTGCTTGTTTTTTCATTGCTTTACATCAAGGAATGAATTTTTGGAGGTCCTTATTCTGCCATTTTTACTGATGTCTCCCATTATGATAGCTCACCTTTTTTTGTTGTTTTGGTTTTGAGTCAGTCTCATTCTGTCAACTGAGCTGTAGTACAGTGGCACACTCACTGCCACTGCAGCCTTGACCTGCTGAACTTCAGGCAATCCTTCTGCCTCAGCCTTTCAAGTCATTGGAACTACAGGTGCACAGCACCACACCCAGTTAATATTTTGAGTTATTGGAGAGATAAGGTCTCACCATGTTGCCCAGGCTGGTCTCGAACCCATGGGCTCAGGCAGTCCTCTCACCTCCGCCTCCCAAAGTGCTGGAATTTACATGCATGAGCCACCATGCCTGGCTGTTATCTCATCTTAAATACTTAAGTATGCATCTGTTAAAAAAATGACATTGTCTCCCATAACCATAGTACCATTATATGACACTTAAGCAAAGTAACATTTTTTTCTTTTTCTTTTTTCTTTATTTTTTTCAGTCAGGGTCTCACTCTGTCACGCAGGCTGGAGTGTAGTGGCATGATCACAGCTCACTGCAACCTCAACCTCATGGGTTCAGGCGATCCTCCTGTCTCAGGCCTCCTGAGTAGCTGGGACTATAGGCACATAATACAATGCCCAGCTAATTTTCTTCTTTTTTGTAGGAATGAGGTCTCGCTATATTGCTCAGGCTGGTCTCAAAATCCTGGGCTCAAGCAACCCTCCTGTCTCAGCGCTTGGGATTACAGGTGTGAGCTACTGTGCCCAGCCACATTTACTTCTTTTTGTTTGTTTGTTTTGAGTTGGAGTCTCACTCTGTCACCCAGACTGGAGTGCAGTGGCCGCTCCCGGCCACCGCAGCCTCGACCTGCTGGGCTCCAGTGATCCTTCCGCCTCAGCCTTCCAAGTAGCTGGAATTACAGGCGTGTGCTACCACGCCCGGCTGATTTTTTTTGATTTATTGTAGAGATAAGGTCTCGCTGCCCAGGCGGGTCTCGAACCTGCGGGCTCAGGCAATCCACTCACCTCAGCCTCCCAAAGGCACGGGATTACAGGCTGAGCCACCGAACCCGGCTCACATTTACTTCTTAATATCTAATACCAAGTACTTACTCTAATTTCCCCAGGTTGTGCCAAAAATATCTTTTGTAATTGGTTTATTCAAACCGGGATTCTTTCAAGGACTACACATTGCATTTGGTTATTATAATCTCTTAGTCTTCTTCATTACTTAAAATTTTTATTATGGCAATTTTCAAACATACATAAAAGTAGAAGGACAGCACATGAACACTCATATTCTTAATACCTAGATTCTATAATTGTAACATTTTGCTGTAGGTGCTTCATTCATCTGTCTATATCTATCTGGCTGTCTATAGTTTTTGCTAAACCACTTCAAAGTAATGTGCAGCTATCTTAACATATTTTAACCTTTACTACTTCAATATCTCCTAAGAATAATGACACCCCCCCCATGTTACCACAGTTTTTTATACTTAATGAAGTTAATAATAATTCCCTAAGATCTTCTAATACCCAGTTCATAACTGAATTTTCCTACTGTTCCCTCAAAATGTCTTCTATAGCTATGCTCCCCCACTCCCCGCACCAAAACCCAGGTCCAATCAAGGAGGTTCTTTTGTTGGGGTTTGTTTTTTTTTTTTCCAGCTTAAAACAACCACCATTTTCTCATGTTCAAGTAATGTATGGGCCAGGAATTTGGGGAGGGCACAGCAGGGATAACTTGTCTCTACAATGTCTGGGCTTTCAGATGGAAAAATTTTGAAGGCTGGGGGTGACTTGGTGGCCAAGAGTTTGAATCAACTGAAGACTCATTCACCTCCATATCTGGTGCCTGGCCTAGGAGGACTCAAAGGCTGAAAGCGCCAACACGTTGCCTCTCCATGTGACTAGTTTCCTTACTGCCTGGTGGCCTCAAGGCAATCAGACTTTTTACATGGTGGCTCAGGTCTCCAAGTATGATGAGTGTTAGGTCCAGCAAGCAATACAGAAACAAATTGCCTTTTCTGACCTGGTCTCAGAAGTCACACAGTATCACTTTTCCCATATTCTTAGGTTACAAATGAGCTTGCTCAGATTCAAGAGACCTCACCTATCAGTAAGAAAGGTGTTAAAGAATTTGGGGCCATGTTTTAAAACCACCACATGTACAAAACTATAAAGAAAAATATAAAAAATATCCAAATATCCATGAACCAAAATTATGCATAAACAGTTTTGCTAGATTTGCTTTGAATCATGTTTTAAACAAATAAAATGTTACCTTTAAAGAAAGATGTTCAGCCTTCTGAGTTGCCTGTTCTAGAATCTGCATACTGCTTATTCATAAATTCTTTTTTATAATAGCAATAGTTAACTAACCAAGGAGTTTAAATCTAGGTCACCATCACACCACACCTTTTTTTCTGTGACACTGGCTTTTTCTTTTTTCTTTCTGTTTGTTTTATTTTTTGAGTTGGAATCTCACTCTGTCGCCCAGGCTGGAGTGCAGTGGCATGCTTACGGCCAACACAGCCTCGACCTGCTGGGTTCAGGCAAACCTTCCACCTTAGCCTTCCAAGTAACTAGAACCACAGGTGCACACCACCACGCCTGGCTAATTTTTTGATTTATTGTAGAGACGCGGTCTCATCAAGTTGCCCAGACTGGTCTCAAAATCCTGTACTCAAGCAATCCTCTCACCTCTACCTCCCAAAGTGCCTAGCTAGCTTTTTCTTTAAATAGAACATTATAGTGAACTTCCATATATCTACCAATAAGAATGAATGGTTATCAAGATTTTGCCATGCTTGCTTCATCTGTCCCTTTTAAAAATTTTTTTTCTTTGCTTTAAAGCAAACCCCAGATATTATGTCATTCCCCCCATGTATTTCAGTATGCATTTCTTTAAAAATGGACAGTTTCTTACATAACTGTAATCCTGTTATCGTACATAACAGAATTAATGATAATTCAGCAATTCTCTAGTGTTATCTAATTCCAAGTTCATAATCAAATTTCCTAAACTGTCAAATCATAAAAAGTTATTTTTTAAATGGATTTGTTTGAATGAGGATGTAAACAGGGTCCACGTGTACATTTGACTATCTTGCCTTTTGTTTTTTTGAGTCAGAGTCACTCTGTCATCCAGGCTTGAGTACAGTGGCATGCTCATGGCCACCACAGCCTCGACCTGCTAGGCTGGGTGATCCTTCTTCCTCAGCCTTCCAAGTAGCTGGAACGACAGACACGTGCCACCATGCCCAGCTAATTTTTTATTTATTGTAGAGACAAGGTCTCCCCATGTAGCCCAGGCTGGTCTCAAACCCGTGGGCTCAGGCAATCCTCTCAGCTCCACCTCCCAAAGTGCTAGGATTACAGGCATGAGCCACTGCGCCCAGCTTGTCTTACCTTTTAAGTCTCTTAATCTAGAACAGTCTCCCCTTTTTTTGTTTTATGCTGATTTGTTGTAGAAACTGGTATAATTGTCTTGTACCGTGTCCCGCCTTCTAGATTTGTCTATTTGCTTCCTTATAACATTGTCTTTTGCAGGAGACTAAGCCAGTTATCTTATAGAGTGGTTGTTTTCCCATGGTGTCATTTAACTTGTTTTTCTATATCTGTGTTTCCTAAGTACTGGAAGTAATATGAATGGCTTGCTTAATTTTAGCTCTTTGACAAAACTACTTCTCAGGTGATGCTGTGAATTTCCTATTACATCATATCAGGAATCACATGAAGTCATGCCATCTCATTCTTAGATACACTAAAGTTAATACATAGTTAAGGTAGTGATATTCTTATCATTATAAGGTTTTTCTTCTTGAGACTAGCAAGTAATCTGTGAGGTAATACTTTGTTGATGTGTGGATATCCAGTTCCCTAGAATTAATTGTTTCATTGGGACTTGCAAACTTGTGATCTTCTAATTCTGTCATTCATTCTACATTTAGTAGCTGGCACTCTTCTGTAAAGACTGTCTCTCATCTGGGGCTCTTTGGTTATACTAAAATATACTTCTTTTCGAAAAGGTTGGATGAGTATTTTTTGTTTCAAGATCGGTACGGCACCTTAAAGAGTTATACAAGAAGATGATCTTTTGCAGGAACTCATAGCCAGGTTAATAGACATAATAACACACATCAATGCATCAGGTAATATGTATAGGTCATAAGTTCAGAGGAATGAGAGATCAGTGGGACCTGAGAGGTCTTATAGGTTTTGCATGGGAGATTGATTACAGCTTACCTTTGAAGAATGGGCAAGTTTTCAGTAGGCAGACGAAAAGGAAGCGGGTACTCTAGACTGTGTGGATGGTAAGGATTAAGGCACAGGGAGAGAGAATGAGCTGTACATAGTGTGGAGGTGTAATGAGGAAGCCATCTGTCAGGAGAAGCTGAGAATATGGATGTGGAGATAAGGTTGGGGAGGTAGGGAGGGAGAGCAGGAGCAGAACATGGGCAATCGTGAATGCCAATTCAGGGAGGTTAACTTTTATCCTTTAATCAGTATGTGCTTTGGGCATTTGTGAATTAGCTTCTTACATGATGGGAAGTAAAATCTGGTTTTGTAAAAAACTAGAAGCAGGAAGACCAATTAAACCACCTTTGGGGAGCTTGGAGGTGGGGAATATGGTTGGCATTCAGATAAATATCTTAGAGTGACACCTTCTCATCCTGTTTTCCTTGCAGCCCGTGTGACCCCAACTTTACCGAAGCAGGACCGTCCTGTGCGTGAGGGGACCCGGGTAGCTTCCATTGAGACAGGCTTGGCTGCAGCTGCTGCAAAGCTGGCCCAGCAGGTATGTGCTGACATGCCAGACAATGGCCTTGCCACTGATTGCAATTTGACTTAGAGCCTCAACACTCAGGTGGATGGGATCACATCATTGTCTCTGTGTGGACTGGGTGACCTTTGATATTTATCCTTGGTGATATCCCAGCCTCCTCCTATATCCTTTGCATCCCAACTGAATGACAAGCTACTTCCACAGCTTACACAGTTCACATGACTAAGATTAAAGAAAAATATGAAGCTAGAGAAAAACCCTTGCAGTTATCACTTGCCTTTCTTGGTGTGTAAAAAACCTCTCAGAAAGAAAGGACCAGATCCATCCTTTGCCCCGATGAAATCCTAACTCAGCTGATTACACTCAAGTTTTCAGCCACCCATCAGTATTGGAATTTGTTCTATTAGAGAGAGATTTTTCTTGTCCCCTTTATGAAATACAATTACCTTGATCTTCACCTGCCGCTTTTCAAGAAAACTTATCCATTATTTTTTGTCCTAAAGGATCATTTTTACCAGAATCAAGTCTACCTCCTAGTATTACAGTTTACAAAGTTCTTTTTGAGTTGGAGTCTCATTCTGTCGCCCAGGCTGTAGTGCAGTGGCGTGCTCAGGCCATCCTTCCACCTCAGCCTTTCAAGTAGCTGGAACTATAGGCATGTGCCACCACGCCTAGCTAATTTTTTGATTTATTGTAGAGACAAGATCTCACCATATTCTCCAGGCTGGTCTTGAACCTGTGGGCTCAGGCGATCCTCTTGCCTTTGCCTCCCAAAGTGCTGGTATTACAGATGTGAGCTACCATGCCCGACACAAAGTTCTTTAGTGTATGTAATATACTTAGCAACCTAGGAGCATTTGGAGTTGAATTTTCTGGTTCTTTCCTTATTAGCATTCCCTTAGCTCCTTATGCCACATTCTATAGCTTGGAATGCTATTGAACATCTGTTTTATATTAGGTGCTTCCATATACAATGTCTCAGAGGCTATTGTTGGGAACCAGCAGAGACCAAGCAGGCTAGATGGTCCTTCTTTGACCGGAATTTATCTCTATTATGTATATCCATGTAAGATGTAAGTTGATTAAATGGGGTTCTAATGCTTTAAATAAACATAAATTAATTAAAGGTGTACAAACTACTCTTAATGCTTTTTAAGAAGCTGAATTCTGTTTGGGTTGATCAGGGATTACCTCAAAGAAGAGATAATGTAATTTGCCCAATACACCTGTTCAACAGGTGATATTTTCATCATTTTGCAGGTGAAGAAAATGAGATTTTTTTTTTTTTTTTGAGTTGGAGTCTCACTCTGTCACCCAGACTGGAGTGCAGTGGCTGCTCCCGGCCACTGCAGCCTCGACCTGCTGGGCTCCAGCGATCCTTCCACCTCAGCCTTCCAAGTAGCTGGAACTACAGGCGCGCGCTACCATGCCCAGCTAATTTTTGATTTATTGTAGAGATGAGGTCTCGCCAAGTTGCCGAGGTGGGTCTCGAACCCACGGGCTCAGGCAATCCACTCACCTCAGCCTCCCAAAGCGCTGGGATTACAGGCTGAGCCACCGAGCCCAGTGATGAGATTCTCCTTAAGTGACTAGCCCAGGTTAATACAGCCAATAAATGGAGACAAGATTCAAATACATGTCCTCTCACCTCAAATTTTATGTTACTTTCTATTTAAATAAAATAGTTAAATGTTCATTAATTCAGTAATTACATCCTATTTAAATAAAATTTAATAGAATGATGTTTTTCATATGATGTTCTGTGGAGTTCTGGAGTTGCTTAGAAATGTCTTAGAGGCTATTGTTGGGAGCCAACAGAGACCAATAGGCCAGAGGGTCTTTCTTTGACCAGAACATCTCTCTGTTATATATATCCCAGTGCCATGAAACATAATTTCAAAAAAAAAAAAAAAAAAAAAGAGTTCTACTGCTTTAAATAAACAGATAAATTAATTAAAGGTGTGGAAACTACTTTTAGGGCCTTTTAAGGAGCTCTGTTCTGTTTGGGTTGATCAGGGATTTCCTTGAAGAAGAGGTTTTGAAATTGGAGGAGGGCTTTTGCAGGCTAAGCTTTTGGTAGTGGACAGGAAGGCATTCTAGGAGAAAGGAACTCTTTGGTACAGCACACAAGACCTTCTTGATTTGGCCTCTAGTGTCACTTCTACCTGACCTCCTGCTAGTCCTTCATGCACACCCTTTACACCAGCCATACTGCACTACTCCTAGTTCTCTTAGTGTCTCAGATTAGCTCATGCCTTTGTGACTTTGCACAAGCTATTCCTTCTTCCTGTTGGGAATCATACTCTCTCAGATGCCTTACCTAATAGCCCTTCACACCACCTACCACCACTTTATTTCAGTTGCTTTTTCTATGCCTCCCTAGGATTCTCTCATGGTACTTAGGATCATAAGTGTACTTTTCTGTGTCCCTTATTAAACTGTAGGCCGGGAGCAGTGGTTCATGCTTGTAATCCTAGCACCTTGGGAGACTGAGACAGGAGGATTGCTTGAGCCCAGGAGTTCGAGAACAGCCTAGGCAACATAGTAAGACCTCATTTTTCCAAAAAAAATTTTTTAAAATTCGATAGATGTGCTGGCATGTGCCTGTAATCCCATCTGAGGCTGAGGTGGAAAGATCACTTGAGCCCAGCAGGTTGAGCTTGTGGTGAGTTGTGACTGTACCATTGCACTCCATCCTGGGTGACAGAGTGAGACTCCAACTAAAACAATTAAAATTAAAAAACTTAACTGGGCATGGTGGTGCACATCTGTAGTTCGAGGTACTTGAGAGACTGAGGCAGAAGGATCACCTGAGCCTAGGAGGTGGAGGCTATGGTGAGCTGTGACCATACTACTGCCCTCCAGCCTGGGCAACAGAGTGAAATCCTGACTCAAAAAATAAAATTAAATAATACTGTAAATACTTCAATAGAGGTAATATATTTAATTTAACCTGATATCCCAACTATGGTAAGTACACGTGTTTAGTCAGTGTTGGGGTAAGTGAATGAATGATTAGATCTTTGTAGATTGGAGTGTTGAGGAATGGGATAAAATAAGTAATGGTTAAAAGAATGGATTCTGGAGCCAGCCTGCCTAGGTTTGAATTTTAGCTCTACCACTTGGGCAAGTTACTTAATTTTTCTTTGTCTCAGTTTCCTTAGATTTCGTTTTAGGATTAAATGAGGGAATGTATATATACAAGCTGTTAGAGCAGCGCTTGGTACAGAATAAAGTACTATAGGCATGTTAGCTTTTCTTTTTTTTTTAGTCAGAATCTCACTCTGTGGCTCAGGCTGGAGTGCAGTGGTACACTCACAGCCACCACAGCCTGGACCTACTGGGCTCAGGCGATTCTTCTGCCTCAGCCTTCCAAGAACCTGGAACTACAGGTATGCGTCACCATGCCCAACTAATTTTTTGATTTATTGTAGTTGCCCAGTCTGGTCTCCAACCCATGGGCTCAGGTAATCCTCTCACCTTGGCCTCCCAAAGTGCTGGGATTATAGGCATGAGCCACCACACCTGGCCTAGCTTTTCATCATTATCATTATAGGTTGGCTAGATATAAGCAGTCAGACTATGGAAAACCATGAATGTCAGACCAAGGAGTTTGAACTTGGGTAGGGACCTGCTATCAGCTTTTTGAGCAAGGGAACTGGCAAGGTAAAAGTGGTTCTAAGATGATTTAGGCATATGCTGGGGTATCTGGATAAATTATATGTGACTTAGATTGATAGCAAACGTAGGAGAACTTAGGCTAAGTGATCTAGATATGAAGAGAGAATTTCTGGAGTCAGATGAGAGAAAAAGGGACAAAAATGCAGTTCCTGGTATCGGTGGAATAGCAGTGTGACCAAGGGAAGAGATTCTGAAGCCAAATGACTTGGATCTGAATCCCAACTTGGCCATTTATTGATCCTGTAACCTTGGGAAATTGACTTATTAGCCATTTTGTGCCACAGTTTTTTCCTTAAAATGGAATTATAATTCTCATTTCTTGAGTTCTTAAGAGTATTAAATAAGCAATTATAGCAGAGTACCTGGCATATATTACTAATATTATCATTCTTATCCTCCAGATATTTCTGTGGTAGCCACAGCCTGTCAGATCTTCTGAAGGCAAGAGTAGGCTCGTGTTTCCAAGAGAAAGCAAAGAAGTGTAATCACTGAGTTGGTCTGTGTGGCTGTGTAGCATTTCAGAAGGTGAAGTCGTTCACATGCTCTCAGCACTACTTTTCCAGGTTCTCAGGGCTCTAGATGCCCATTATACTGGTCCCCACTATGCAGTGGATAGTCAATCTATAGACCAATGGATGGATGCAATACAAGGTATTGGGAGGAGTGACACAACTTCTTATTTGTCCCTCCCATCCAAAATTGAGGTTTTTAGACCTGGTGACCTGGAGGATAGTCAAGTCCTCTGTTAAAAAGACCAGCAACAGGAAAAGAAGCCATTATAAGAGATGAAGATAGAATAATAATTTACCTTGTTGAGTAACCTACCATGTGCTGTGTATTTCTATATTATTTAATATTTCTAATGACCTGAAAAAGCTGATAGTATTTTACACATAAGGCAGCCAAGTTCAGAAATGACTTTGACCATAGTCATTCATTTTAGGGAGCATAAAACTGGGTCTGAACACAGTTTGTCTCATTCTAAAGCTAATGATCTTTCTACTCTCAGATGTTTCATTTTGAGAAGTTTGCAGGGTGTGTCTTCAGACAAACCTGGCTAAATACTGGACCCAACTACTTTTTAGCTATGAGGCTTTGGGCTCAAGTTACTTAACCCTTTGCACGCAGAGACATCTCATGGATCACCTACCAGCAACTTGACTATTTTTTTATGAAGTAATGAAAAATAAATCACTTCATATTAAATAGTATAACATTGGAACCAATTATTTTGTTGTAATGATATATGACTTATAATGGGATTTTAGACATTGAGGAACTTATTTATGAGCAAAAATCAAAATTTTATAACATATTTTTCTAACGTGTGGTAACATGTATAACATTTACATGCATTGCAGGTCCATTGTTACATGTTGTGCAATAGTAATTTGTTGGATGCCTTCCACCTGGTGTTTTTCTATTCAAGCAGACAATGCAGTTTCATTTTCTTCCTCCCGCATTAATAATATGTCATTTATTATCTGGTCTGTTGTTCGAAGACGATGTGGAAGGGTGTACTTGTGATTCCTGGAAACCACTTCTCAACTGATCGATCAGAAGCTTGATAAGTGGGACATAGGTTTTTTTCATTATTTTTGAATGGAAAATTTCAAGGAAACACATTTTTGAAAAATTTGCACTTGCATAAGTTTGTCCTGTATAATCACCATCAATCTCTTTATATCCCCTGGGAGTGAACATCTGAGTGGTTTGTTAGATTTACGATGTCCCTTCAGAGGGGTCATCTGGGTGCAAAGGGTTAATATCCCTGTACCCCAGTTTTCTCATTTGTAAAATAAGAGCTTTTCCTTCTTAAGGCTTTTATGAGTCTTCAATGAGATAAAATAAAGTACTTCAGCTTCTGGTGTACATTTGGTTATTATTTAGAGGTGTCCATGGTAAACCTCATTAGTGGCAACACTAGGACCAAAACCCTAGTCTCCAAACTCACAGTTCTCTTGCCACTGTTCTAATAAGTGGCAGTGATGACTTAAGGATGGACGTTACCAAAGACATGACTTCAGGTATTAGAAGGTCTGTATGTTGTGTGTACATCCAGGCTAGACTTGATGGGGAACAGGGGGAGGGTGGTGGGTTGCAGACCCATGTTGACCATTGTCTAGTTCCTTTTCTGGGAAATGTTCCTCTTTTCTCCACTTCTGAATCTTTCTTCCCACTTGGCTTGTGTTTCAGGAGATGCAGAAGGCCCAAAAGAAGAAATACATCAAGAAGAAGCCTTTGCTGAAGGAGATAGAACAGCCTCGTCCTCAAGACTCCAATCTCAGTGTGACAATACCAGCCCCAACTCCACCTGCTACACCACAGCTTCTCACCTCCTCCTCACCCCTGCCTCCTCCTGAGCCTAAACAAGAGGCCCTATCAGGAAGTCTTGCTGACCATGAGTATACTGCTCGTCCCAATGCCTTTGGCATGGCCCAGGCAAACCGCAGCACCACACCCATGGCTCCCGGCGTCTTCTTGACCCAGCGGCGCCCTTCAGTTGGCTCCCAGAGCAGTCAGGCAGGACAAGGTACAATAGTCATATGGTTGTAGAACTGAGGGATTTTAGCAGATGAGAATACCAGGAAAGGACACTGAAGGCCCACTTTAGGTACTTGGACTTGATCCTATGGGCCATGGGAAAACACTGACTGATTTTAAGTAGAGATCAGGTTTGAGTTTAGAAAGATCACTCTGGTGGCTAGAGTGGAGGGTGGGCTAGAGGTGAGAACTCTAGGGAGGAGGCCCATACAACAAGTTCAGGCAGTAATGAAGAGGGACTCTGTCAGATAGAATGGAGAGGGAGAGGATAAACAGATCAAATATGGCGGCAAACAGGACAAGGAAGGTGATTTTGTATGGGGTGAGAAAAAGAGGCAAGAGGGAGCTAGGGAGCTAGGGGACTCAAGCTCTCCTTTCCCTCAACTTTGACCCTTAAAGCCCAGTCCCTAGAGTACACAGCTCAAGGGTACTGAGGTTGATGTGATGTTGAAGGTTGATGAGCATGGGAGTTTCTAATGAAACAAGGCCCTCCTAGGTATAGCAGTTTCAGGGACACTGAGCTATAATCACTAATGAGGCACTTGCCTAATCCTGGTGGGCTGGATAAGAGGGTATAGAGGCTAGACTCGGTATCTCAGCCTGTTATTCCAGCACTTTGGGAGGCCGAGGCGAGTGGATTGCCTGAGCCTGCGGGTTCGAGACCCGCCCAGGCAACTTGGCGAGACCTTGTCTCTACAATAAGTCAAAACTTAGCCGGGTGTGGTAGCGCATGCCTGTAGTTCTGGCTGCTTGGAAGACTGAGATGGAAGGATTGCCGGAGTCCAGCAGGTCAAGGCTGAGTGGCTGGGAGCATGTCACTGCACTCCAGTCTCGGCGACAGAGTGAGACTCCAACTCAAAAAAAAAAAAAAAAAAAAAGAGGATGTAGAAGCACATTCACCTCCCTGCAGAATTTTGGAAGGAAAATGATTGGGACCAAATAAATCAATGGGAAAAAGAACCAGACAAACTATAGCCAGGAAGTTAAGGAGGGTTTCTCGCCCACTATGGCCTAAGGATGGGAAGATTTTAATGGATAGAGAAACAGGGGAAGGGAAGGTGGCCTGAGGGCAGTTGGTGTTGAGTTGATGCTTCTGAAAACTTTGCTATAGCCCTGGCTTACTTTTCTCTTTGCCTACAGGAAAGCGTCCCAAAAAGGGCCTGGCCACAGCAAAGCAGAGACTCGGCCGTATCCTGAAAATACACAGAAACGGCAAACTTCTTCTGTGATCCCTCTTGTGTCCCAACCTTCATCCCTTCACCCCCATTGCCTTCTCCATTGTCAATTATCGGGGCACTCCTGGATCCTATCTGCCCCAGACAGGGTGCTGAGGCCCATTGTCCTGCTTCCTTGGGACTTACCAAAGGCAAGGACTCCCCCAAAGGACCCTCCACTGACTCCCCCAGCTCCCTCCCCCATTTTCACTAGAGCATCCTGCCTTCTCCATACCTCTGGGTAGCGGGTAAATAAGAAGTTTCCAGCTGACTAGAATCCTCTTTTTTGTTCCTCCAGCCCATTTCCTTTTCACCTGCCATGTCTGTCCTTTACTCTTGTCCCCTCCTAGACCTGGAAGGCAGGATGAGGAGAGGCATGAAGAGAGCCTGAGCCCATTGCTTTTTCTCTGGCATGAAGTGGGAGGCCCAGTGCTCAACACTTTCTGCAACTTTAGTCCTGTCTCCAGAAGCCTACCCACCTATGCCATTCTTCTTTCCCCTTCTTTCCTCCCAGTTCAGTGGACGTGCTCCACGTCCAGACTTGTTCCTGGGAGAAGGCTGTGGTCTCTGCCCCCTCTTGGCAAATGGTTCATGGAAATAAAGAGGAGGGCCTAGAGTCTCCTCACTGCCCCACTGTGGGCTATTTCCAGAGGTGGCCTAGAAATGCTGACTTTACTTATTCTTTGGAAGAAAGGAAATTCCTGTCACTTTTCAAGGTGGGGAGAGGACAGATGCCCAAGCCTTTGACCATGACTTTGCAGCCCATTGGAGGAAGTTACTTTTGGCTGGCTACACATGAAGCCCCTTGTTTCAGGGTGAGCTCCAGGGGTTTGCCTGGATTTTGAGGTCCTGTAGAACATTATTCACGTGGCTGTGGCTGGGTCCCAGCAGGTGAAAAACCTCCCAGAAACCTGAAAGTACCTGCCACTGAAGCAGATAACCCTGGCCCAACAGTCTGCCGCCTATACCGCAGAGCACAGCATGGACCTTCTGGAGAGGGTGTGGCCGGATAGCCCACCCCTGGGTCCTCCATCAGGAACTTCCATGCTTCTTTCTTCACCTGAGGTCTTGATCTGAAGAAGACTTCAGAATTCACATCTTCACTCCTTGGCCTTTGCACTTCCAGACGACAGGTCACCGATGAAGCAGAGTGCAGATGGGCCACTCACAAGCCAGAGCTGAGGAGAAGAGGTGTTCATCTGTGAAGGAGCAGACCATTCGATCATCCCTTCCCCTTGCTTTTCTTTGTGGATTGTCTCCATTGTCCAGACAGTGCCCCCACCTCCTATCTGTTTTGCCTCACTGGCAATCTGGACTTGATGGAGAACACCCCTCCTCCATTTGGCACTACCCAAGTGGATGTATCCTTACCCTGTTACCACCCACTCCAACCTCACCCCAGGTTGCCCAGTGCTTCTGGGGAATTTAACAGCTACCATGCAGGCCACAGGGAATTTGAGGCTTCCTTTGTCGTCTTTGTGTCCCCAGTTTGTCTTTCTTTTCTCAATAGTCCCACCTCTACTCTTCTTCCTTGGAATCAGGGGTTCCTTTAGCCCATTTGCTTTTTCTACCTTGGGGACCCCAGGGGCCAAGCAGTTCTCCATCTAGTCACACCAAAGGCAAAAAGCCTGGCTACCTCCCCCCTAGCATGTGAGGTCCCTATTCCCCTCCCCTCTTTCTACCCAGCTTTGCTTATTTTGGGGATTTCAAGGCAACAGAGGATAATGAAGGGGGGCAGGAGAGGCCTCTGTCCCTGTGTAGGCAATTGCCTGACTAGGCATTGACTGCTGTAACCAAGACTAGGTCCCCAGCCCTTTTGTCCCCTCTTGATCTTTCAAAGGCAGCTAATTGCTAGCAGACCCCTCTGATTCCGACTTCTTTCCCTTTTTTTTTTTTGGTTGTTAGAAGTTTCTGTGGCGCTGAAACCCAGCCTCCATTCGACTGGGTTTCATTTAGTTTAGTTGGGTTCTTGGAACCTCTTGTTTGTTGTTTTGTGTTGTTTCCAATGAAAAGCAAGTTTACCCTCAGAGTTATGCTTTTCCAAAGAGGCTAATGTTTTGTTTTTGTTTTTTTAATGTTTCAGGTTCTAAGTGAAGTGAGTTGGGGAGGGGTTGGAAGTGGTAGTAACCAAGGTTTAGAACATGGTGAGATAGTTACCTCTGATCTCCAATCC
Source organism: Cephalopachus bancanus (assembly GCA_027257055.1). Taxonomy (NCBI): domain Eukaryota; kingdom Metazoa; phylum Chordata; class Mammalia; order Primates; family Tarsiidae; genus Cephalopachus; species Cephalopachus bancanus. The sequence goes on along the minus strand of JAPVLO010001322.1, from coordinate 12,683 downwards.
CTAGCAGATAGCTGGGGATTGGATAGGGGGCAGAGAAAGAGGATTTCTATTCACCTTTAATATATTTTTACAAAAAAAGCAAACAATTTAAAAACAAGCCCACCGCTTCTGTACATGTCTAAATATATTTTTAGAAGTGGGTAGGATTGTGAATTTCTGATGCAGGGCCTTTTTATAAATAGGTTAGAGTAGCATCATCCAGATTTCTCTGTTGTTTTTTTCTCCTGTTTTTTTCTTATGTTGTGTTACTAATGTAATTTATATTTTTTTTAGATCCTCCCTTTCCTATAGAGATAAAAGTGATTTATCTTGGCAATTGCTTTGCTTGGCATTCTTGTTTTGTGTGGTGGTGGTGGTGGTGGTGTGGTGTGGGGTTCAGGAGTGCTGCCTTCTCCTTGTACTCTTTTTGTCTCCCTCGGCAAGTTGTCAGTGGGCACTTCCCTGGTTTCCAGCCTTCCACTCGAGGTGGAAAGGGGGCAGGATCCCTGCCCTCAGGAGGGACACATTTCACACACCTGAAGCAGATATCCAGAAGTAGAGTGAGCAGAAAAGGAAGGGTGCAACGATTCAAAGAAACCTGACAACTGCAGTGGAAAGGCTTTCCATGGGCTCTTTTTAACTGGCTTAACTTGTCCTCTTTCTGTAAAAGTGGGAAATTTTTTTCCTCTCTCTGACATCTCTTCCAAGCACTTGTGGTACAGTCTGGACTTGAGTGCTGTGCTTCAGTCCTTTGCAAGGGATAGAAGAATATAATTACCAGAGCTAATGCATCACACTTGTTTACTTGTGCCAGGCACTGCTCTTGGTGCTTTATATATATTGACTCATTTCATCACCACCAACATTCTCATCCTACTGATAATGAAACAAAGTAAGCTTCCTGCATCACACATATAGTAAGTTTTCTGGGACCAACCTAGCCCCAGAATCTATATTATTATCACTCTGTTCTACCACCTCTTACTGAACCACTACCATTTATTAAGTGCCTTTTGGGTGCCAGGCATTGGGCTAGATATTTTACTTAGGCTATCTCATTTAATCCTGACTGACAACACCATGAGGAAATTCACTGTATTTTACAATTAAGGAGACTGAAGCTTGCCAGTGGTCTTCCACAGCAGGATCTGCCTGATTTCAAAACTCATGGCCAGGCTCAGTGGCTCAGCCTGTAACCCCAGCACTTTGGGAGGCCGAGGAGAGAGGATTCCCTGAACTCACGGGTTTGAGACCAGCCCGGGCAACTTGACGAGACCTCGTCTCTACAATAAAATAAAAAATAGCCGAGTGTGGTAGCGCACATCTGTAGTTCCAGATACTCAGAAAGCTAAGGCAGAAGGATCACTGTGGCTCAGAAGGTCGATCCTGGGGTGTCTGTGAGCATGCGTGCCACTGCATTCCAGCCTGGGCAAAGGAGTGAGACTCCGACTCAAAAAAACAAACAAAAAAACTCATGTTCTTCCCCCTTCACTCTATTAGAAAATAGAAAACCTTTTGAGGTTTGATCACCCAAGAGATATTTTATTGAGCCCCTAATGTGTGCCGGGTACAGCATTGAAAGCTGTGTCCTGAGGGGTGCCCCCAGGGTGATGTTGGGAACCTCATTCCAGATTTACCACCACCCTGACTCACTCTGATCCAGGACAGGCTGCTTACTGTCTGTGGGTCACCTATAAGAGAATTTTGAACCCAATCAAGATTTCTTCCTGGAGATTCTTCTGTGGGTCTGGAGTGAAGCTTCCTGGGTTTGGCACCTACTGACTTGATGACCTTTTCCAGTTCTAACAATCTGAGTCTCAGTATTAGATGGGGTTTGGATAGAAAGAAGTTCATGTCTGGAGTGTGGAGAACTTATCTCCTGGTAGAAAGGAAACACGACAGTGGAGGGATTTCAGAGTTTTTGCAGCAATTATGGGCTGGGTTATTTTTGTCGTCAGTCCCCACCCTACTTAGTGAAGGGACAAAGCACTATCACCAGCCTCGAGTTAGAGGATAAACTGGAGTCTCGGTCACCTTATTCCTCCATCCAGGCAGGAAGTTCCAGCAGATCAGAAGCTCCTGTCTCAAAACTGAGAAGGAAGAAAGGCACCTAACTTCAGTCTTTCCTCTTTTCAGTATGGAGTAGAAGAGTGTCATTAAGCGCCATCCTCAATGATTAGTCACATAATTTAGGAGAAATTGCTTGTCTGGATCCCGGTTTTTATATTTGCCAGATGGAATTATCTCAGCTATGAAGCCCTCTAGAAGCTTGGTCGTCCCTAAACTTTATAGATGCTGAATCCTCTAGCCCTAACTTGTCCTCAGTACAGATCCCCATTTCTGCTTGTTCATGTTGTGTTCCCTGCCTCAACTACATAGGCACCTCCATCAGAATCCAGTTCACACCAAGTTGACTGAAATGGCACTTGGCCTCCAGTAAGTTGAATGGAGAAGAGTATCGTGGTGTAATGCGTTGATAGAAAAGTGCATGATATTGAGCAGGGAATCTGTCCTAGGGAAGCAGGGAATTCAGGGAAGACTTCCCGCCAGTAATGCCTAAGCTAAACGATGAAAAGTAATCAGCCAGTCAGGCAGCAAACAGTGTGAGGAGTATTCCAAACCAAGGCAATAGCATGAGGAAAAATATGGTGTTGGGGTGAACGTATAGATAACAGCAAGCAATTTAGTATACCTGCAGCTCTGATTTTTCACCCAAGGAGTCATACAGAATCTTGAAGATGGAATATGTAGTTTGAGAAGGCATATGATCATAATTAGTTTTTAGACATAATACTTATTTTAAAGCCCCAGATAATGATGGATATGTAATGTGATATTTGTCAAAAGACCTGACTTTATCCTAAGACAGAGAACCATTTCAGGGTTTTAAGCAGAAAATGACATAGTCCAACTTGCTTTTCAAACGTATCCTTTTCGGGGTGGGTTAGGAAGGGGGAGACAGAAGCCAGGGAGGCTAGTGAGGAAGTTAATGCAGGAGAGATGGGGAGGGCACCATCTCATCTGTCTCATCAAATGCCACTTCTTAAGGAAACTCACCTGGCTGTCCAGTTAACTCTGACCTTTTCCTGAACTCCTACATCCCATAAAAGACAGAAATCCCAGGACACTTCCAGGAGGTAGACTATGGGATCAGTCACACAACCCAAGAAACAGAAGATGGACCTCTTTTATCCTTTTTTGACTTTTTAACTCTCAAAATAGTTCTCCTCAGGCCTTCTCTTTTTCCATAGGAACATAACATAATGTCAACACTCATCAACGAATGTGGTGAGAGAGATACAATACCTATTTTATATATTCCTTGTCAGGAGTCCAATAGCCTCTACATCCCATTTTATTCTGTCATACACAACCTTTCAAGAGTATCTCCCCAAAGCTCTATTTTCATCATCCCTTCCTGTTTAAGAACATTCTATGACTTCTCACTGCTTATTACACCTTCTGGGTCACAAGGCTTTTCAGAACCTGGAGATAATGGACTGTGGTGGAAAGAGGATGTGCCTGGGAGTTGAGAAGACCAGTGATTCAATTCCAGCTCTGCCACCTATGTGATCTTGAACTGGTTGCTTCATATTTCCTTGTCTCCGTCTTGTCATCTATAAAATGAAGATGTAATCCCTAATTCATAGGGTCATTCAATGTCTAGCACTTAGGTGATCAAAGTAGTTTAATTTTTCCCAATCAAAATTTGCCCAAACAGCCTATAATCTCATAAAGTAGTACAGAGAAAGTAAGCCTTTAAAGGAATTGGAGAGATTGTTTCAAACTGGGGAAGGAAATTGAGTTGGCTTCATGAGGAAGGTGGTGTTAGAAAGACATAGGGAGAGTTCTTGTATTCTTGGGTGATTTAAAAAAAGAGATGGCTAGGTCAATAGGGTTGATGGCCCTTAAACTCCTGTAGAGGAGATACAACCAAGTCTATGACACAATGCTATTGGAAGGTGCCAGAATGTCATCCATGCCAGTTCAATATCAATCAGTTCTGCAGTGGTTTATCAAAGCCTCTTCTGGGTCAGGCCCTGTGTGTGCCATTGGAGGGCTTGATCTTCAAGAAGCATGTATTTTAGTACACAGACATTGAAACCCACACAGAGCATACTGGGATAAATACTATGTTACAAATAAGATCAGGGTACTACCAAGAGCATGAAAGGAGATCCAACTCAGTCTGAGGAGCAGGGAAGGCTTCTGGGAAGAAGTAATACCTGAGTTGGGTTTTAAAGGGCATTCACTGGGCAAGGGAAGGCAGAATAGAGCATTCCAAGCAAAGAGGACAGCGTAAGCAAAAGTAGAACGTTATAAAGTAGTCTAATGTGTGAGTGAACCTACAAGCCCCTGAGGTGAGCTGGAGTACAGGCAGCAGTAAGGTGGCAAGTGTCAGGGATGAAGCTGAAGGTTGGCAGGGACTGGATCATGGAGGTCTGAGGTTTCAGAATGTTCTCTCTGGTGATTATTGGGGTGGGGAAAGACTGCAGTGGGCTAGTGTGGAGGCCAGCATGAAGGTGGTGGCAAGATTCCAGTTAAGATGTAATGAGGTCTAAACCAGGGCAGTGGCTGTGAAAATACCAGAGATGTTAACCTACAGCCCTTAGTTTTTCTCTAACATTTTACTATGAACATTTTCAAACATTCAGACAGTCAAAAGTAGTTATACTGTCAACATCCATATATCCACCACCCAGATTCTACAGTTACCGTTTTACTGCACTTTATCACACATATCTGTCCATTTGGGGAGATATTCCTGAAAGGTTATGTATGACAAAATGAAATGGAATATAGAGGAGGCTGCTGAACTCTTGACAAGAAAAATATAGAATGGGTATTGTATCTCTCTTACCACATTCATTGGTGAGTGCTGGCATTATGATGTATTCCCATGGGAAAGAGAAGGCCTGAGAAGGTGAACTATCGACCCATTTTTAATGCATTTCCAAACGACAGACGTACACATCCCCCTGAACCCTTCAGCATGTGTGTCATTTACTAGAGTTCAATATTTCTGGTTCTTTGGCAATCCATTTGTGTTGGCCTCCCAAAGTGATGGGATTACAGGCTGAGCTGCTGAGCCACTGAGCCTGGCCTGGGCACAGTTTAATCAGGGTTTTGGTTCTGATTATCTCAGTGCTGCCCTCTTTTGTATATGTTAGCTTTGTCTTCAGGATACTTCTTCATAGTCACAAGATGGCTGCCTGCAACAAACAGAGATATAGTCACTTCCCACAATCATTTTTCTTTCTTTTTTTTAAGAAGAAAAGACTGTGATTTTATTTTCAATATTTTGGAAGTTTTCAGGAAAAAAGACAAAAACACATACAAATGTTGAAATTATTCAATGAATTATAAACACTTAGCAGAGGAAGGGACTTTTAGAGCATTAGAATTCACTTCCTTTTGAAAGCAGGAATCGCTTCTAAAATATCCCTTACGTATGTAGCCTCCTCAAATCTTTCCCAAGTTTGATGCACTTCATCTCATAAAAATACAAACCAGTTTTAATCATTTAAAACAAAAGAAAGAATAAGGAAGGCAAGGCTCTCCTGTTACATGCTCTTGGAAAAGGGTCACATCCTTGAAGCAGCTTTGTATTATGCAGAACACAGTAATGGCTTCAAAAAATATATCAAGATTCTGTTCACTTGCATTGTTTAAATGTGAAGAGCTGCCATCATTTTCCTCTATAAAGTCAGCAAGCTACGCCAGATGCAGTGGCTCATGCCTGTAATCCCAGCACTTTGGGAGGCAAGGCAAGAGGACTGCCTGAGCCCAGGGAAACCAGCCTGGACAACTTGGTACAATAAACTAAAAAATTAACTGGACATGATGGTGCATACCCCCACAATCATTTTTCAAAAGGCCTGAATTTTGTTTCTAGTTGAGCTATACCTGACTCAGTCCCTGTGGTCTAGGAATGCCATTTATTGACTGGTGTAGGCCTGGATTATATGGTGCCATCATTGTGAATAAAGGGCCTTTTGGAGTAGTGAGGTCATTCCGTATAAACCACATGACTTCCAGACAGTGGCTATATAGAGATATAGATAAACATATATCTTTCTTCTTTGATGAAGTTCCTGTTCAAGTCTTCTGTTCCTGTTCAAGTCTGATATTTTAAATTGGTTGTTTTCTTATTGTTGAGTTTTGAGAGCTTTTTATTTAGGCCACAAATTCTTTGTTATATGTATGGTTTGCAAATATTTTTTCCCAGTCTGTAGCTTGTCTTTTCATTCTCCTATCAGTGTCTTTCACAGAGCAAAAGTTTTAAATTTTGATAAATTCCAATTTTTAAATTTTATTTTTTTATGGATTGCCCTGTTTAAGAATTCTTTGCCTAACCCTATGTCATAAAAGATTTCTCCTATATTTTCTTCTACAAGTTTAATAGTTTTATGTACTACATTTAAGTCTGTGATCCATTTTCAGATAATTTTAGCATAACATAAGAGGTTCAGGTCAAGGATTTTTTTTTAAATTTTTTGGCCTATAAAATGTCTAATTGTACCAATATTACATGGTCTGACAATTAAATTCACGAACTCATCCTAGAAAAAGTGCTATATACCTCACTGCTGAATATCACTACAGTCACTTTTGAAAGTGGGAAGCTATGCACCAACGCTAGTACCTAGTCCATCAGTCAAAGCAGTTTTGAAACTCTTTTTCTGAACTGGCCATCAGAGGTGTTATTGTGAGAATGTCAGAGTTTGAATTAGAGCAATGAACAAACATTAGATTTCTTGTTAAGCTTGGCAAGAGTGAAAGTGAAATCAAGGACATGTTAGTCCAAATTTATGGGGATAATGCCATGAAGAAAATGACAGTGTACAAATGGATTAAACATTTTTCTGAGGGGATAGAAAATGTCACTGATGAAGAGAGGTCAGGACAACCTTTAACAAGCAGAAATGACAAAAACATTGCAAAAATTCATCTAATTGTGTGTCAAAATTGTTGGTTGACTGTGAGAAGCATAGCAGACCAAATAAACATTGATAGAGAAATAGGAAAATCTTAACTGAAAATCTTGGCATGAGAAAGGTGTGTATAGGCCATTGCTTTGTTAAACTCTGTTGTCTCCATGTGGCTCTTGGAACTATAGCCACCATGTTTTCTTAGCTTTGGCCCCCTCCCCTACCTTGGGGAGGTGAGTTTCCTTTCCCTCTCCTTCTCTCTGACTCACTTTCTAAATAAACTGCTTGAAAACTTTAAAAAAAAAAAAGAAAGGTGTGAACAAAAATGGTCCTGAAGGAGCTCTTGCATCATGACAATGCACCAGCTCGCACAGCACTGTCTGTGAGGGAGTTTTTAGCCAGTAAACAAATAACTGTATTGAAACACCCTCCCTACTCACCTGATCTGGCCCCCAGTGACTTTTTTCTTTACCTGAAGATAAAGGAAAGATTGAAAGGAAGACATTTTGATAGCATTCAGGACATCAAGGGTAATACAACGACAGCTCTGATGGCCATTCCAGAAAGAGTTCCAAAATTGCTTTGATGGGTGGACTAGGCATTGGTGTTGGTGCATAGCTTCCCAAGGGGAGTACTTCAAAGGTGATTTGTAGTGATTCAGCAGTGAAGTATGTAGCACTTTTTCTAGGATGAATTTGCAAACTTCATTGTCAGACCACGTATGTGTTGAAAAAAACTATCCTTCATTGAATTGCCTTTGCCAGAAATCAGGTGGCCGTACTTGTATGAGTTTATTTCTGGAATTCTTATTTTGTTCCACTGATCTTATGTATTAATCCCTCCGTCAATTCCACACTATTTTTTTTTCACTGTTCCTATACAGTAATCCTTAACATCAGGTAGAGGGATTCCTCCTACTTTATTCTTCTTTTTCAAGACTGTTTGGCTTTCCTAGGGCCTGTGCCTTTTCATATAAATTTTAGAACATGCTTTTCTGTGCCTATACATATTTTCCTGGTATTTTGAAAGGAATTGCATTAAATCTATTGGTCAATTTGAGTAGAATTGATGTTTAAAATATTTTTGATTTTATATACTTTTTATTAAAGGGCACAAACTCTAAATGTGCACATTGATGGATTGTCACAAAGTGAACGCATCTGTGTAGTTATCATCCAAATCAAGAAATAGGAGTGGCAATGAGTCTTAACACAAAAGGAATGGGAGAGAGCATTTTGACCCACTTGAAATGAGGAGGCCCTCAAAGAGCTATGCCCTCAGGAAAAGGGACTAGAAAATGAATGAGTTAAATAGAGATTAACACTATCAAAGGGATCGTTTAACTGGAAGCTAGATCTTTGGAAATTACTAAGCAAATAGCACAAAGAGAAGGAAAGGATAAGAAGCTAGGATACGTGGAGGATAGAGAATGAGAAGGTCCCACAAATGAGTAATTGTAGTTGCAGAAGGAATAAATAGGAGAAGAGGATGAGGGAATTAACATACACCCGCCTACTCAACATTTTCACTTGGAAATATATCCAAAACTTAACTCCTGATCATCTGTCCCCAAACCTGCTTCTCTCCTAGCCTCCCTTATATTAATAGATGGCAACTTCATCTTTCCAGTTGCTCAAGTCAAAATTTTGGATAATCCTCAATTCATCTCTTTCTCTCATACTCCATTATCCAAGCTGTAAGCAAATCAATCCTGTTGGATTTCCTTAAAAATATTTTCACTTTTCACCATGTTCACTGCTACTACCTTGGCCAGAAGCATTATCATCTCTGACTTGGAAAACTACAATAACCTTCTAATCTGCCTTGCTGTTTCCTTCATTGTTTCCCTACAATATAACTGTAACACAGCATCTAAAGGGAGCTTAAAAAATTTTTTTTATTTTAAAGATGCGGGGTACAATTCAGTGTTAGGTATACAAATGTTCATTGTGCAGGTACCCTTGTTGATGAGGTGTGCTCCCCCACCGGCAGTTTCCCACTACTGCCAATCCCACCCCCTCTTCCCTGGCAATTTCCCACTACTGCCGCCAATTCCTTTCTTATAGTATTATGATAATTGTTCAAGGGCTGCTTATGAGTGAGAACATGTACTCAGTTTTCTGTTTCTGTAATAGATCACTGAGTATGATAGACTCTAAATCCATCCAAGTTGCTGCAAAGTCCATATGTTTGTTCTTTAAAGGGATCTTTTAAAAAAACATGTCAGAAACTTCCACTTCCAAGAATATGGAGTAGACATACTTTTCCCTATTCTGTTCACTAAGCATAACTAAAAACACTATATATCACACACACACACACACACACACACACACACACACACACACACAAAATGAACATAAGACTCTAAAAGGAATTTCAGAGGTCAGAGGGTCTGTTGGAGAAAGTTAAAAAAATAAAAACAAAGACGGAGAAAAAGAGAACAGCTAGGGACACTGGAACCTGAAGAACAACACAGTGGTGAGTTCCTTGGTTTTCTTTTTGCTTCATACATCCTAGACTGGATAGTGAAGAAGATGGCAACCCATAAACACCAACAGATGCAGACAAAAATAAAATCCTCAAGAAAAGTCTTTCTTTAGCTAAAGGAACAAGAAAAGGACAGCCAAGCAACATAGAAAACTTAAATAATGACCATTCTACTCCAAACACAATGGAAAAATTCTGACTCCGCTGCAACTGAGTGGAGATCCTAGACTCCAGGCTGTGATGAGGTCCTCTAACTTCCCCTCTGTTCACCACTGAGGTAATATCAGAGAAAGCCAAGTGGAAAATACAAACTACCATCTCCATCTGGCATTAATGAGGTAACATCACACCTTCCTCTGCAAGTCTTCTCAGAGAAGGCCAACTCAGAAGATTCAATGGAGCTCCAGAGTCTCATAACATAATGCTCCAAAACCCAGATTTCAATAAAAAACTACTCATTATACTAAGAAAGAGGAAGATGTCAAACTGAACAAGAAAAGACAATGAACAGATGTGAACACCAAGATACAGTTGACCCTTGAAGAGCATGGGTTTGAATTGCTCAGGTCCACTTATATGTGGATTTTGTTCTGCCTCTGTCACCGTTGAGACAGGAAAACTGAGCTCTCTTCTTCCTCCTTATCCTCAGCCTACTTAGTGTGAGGACAATGAGGATGCAGACCTCTATGATGATTCACTTTCACTTAACGAATAGTATATATATTTCTCTTCCTTATGATTTTCCTAATAATCTTTTATTATCTCCAGCTTACTTTATTTCAATAATAGATACACATATAACATACCAAATATGTTAATGAACTATTTATGTTATTAGTAAGGCTTCTAGTCAACAGTAGGTTATCAGTAGTTACGTTTTAGGGAAGTTACACGTTATATATAAAGTTGTGACTGCACGAGGGGTTGGTGCCCCAACCCCTGCATTGTTCAAGGATCAACTGTAAACATATGTAGAATCATCTGAGAAGTGTAAAGAAGTCATCATAAAATTGCTTCAACATGCAATTACAAAACTACTTGAAACAAATGAAAAAAAATTAAAGTCTTGGCAAAGCAAGTGGAAACCAAAAAAGAGCAGCAGTACAAATACTTAGATAGAATACCTTACAGGTCAAACACTGTAAGAAAAAAAGGGACACATAAAGAGAAAAAAAAGGGTCATATATAATGATAATGGGGTCGTTCAGCAAAAAATATATAATAGGAAACACCAGCACGTTCAAGTATACAAAACAACTATTGATAGGTTTAAAGCGAGAGATACACTGCAAAACAATAACGGTAGAGAATTTCAGTACTTCACATTTGGCAATGAACAGATCATCCAGGCACCATACTCTAGACCAAATGGGCCTAACACATAATTAGGGAATATTTCATTTAACTGGTATAGAATATATGTATTACCCATCAGCACATACACTATTTCCCAGGATAAGCCATATGTTAGGCCATAAAACAGATTTCAAGAAATTTTAAAGAGTAGAAATCATGTCAAGTGTCTTTTCTGACCACAGTTGAATAAAACTAGAAATCTAGAACAGAAAGAAATTTGGAAACTGTACAAATACATGGAAATTAAGCAACATGCTCCCGAATGACCAATGAGGCAATGAAGAAATAAAAAAGGAAATTTAAAAATTTCTTGAAACAAATGAAAAAGGAGACACAACATACCAGAACCTATGGGATAGAGCAAAAGCCTGGGAGAAAGGTTTATAGCAATAAATGCCTGCAGAGAGAGAGACAGAGAGAGAGAGAGAGAGAGAGAGAGAGAGAGAGAGAAATACCTTAAATAAACAGAGAGAGAGAGAGAGAAATACCTTAAATAAACAATCTGATGATGCAAACTTGAAAATCAAGAGCAAAAAAAACCCCCAAATTAGTAGAAGGAAATAAAAAATAAAGATCAGAGCAGAAAGAAATGGAACAGAGACAAAGAAATATAAAAGACGGGTGGGAAAAGTTGTTTCCTTGAAAAATAATAAACAAAATCAAAAAAGCTTTAAGGACACTGAGGAACAAACTGAAAATGCTGAGTGAATAAAATCTGAGATAAAAAAGGGAAAAAAAAATCACCAAATGATACCGCAGAAATGCAAAGGAACATCAGAGACCATTATGAGTAACCATACAGCAACAAACTGGAAAACCACAAAGAAATGAGAAAATTCCTGGACACATAAACCGCCCCCCCCAAGATTAAGCCAGGAAGAAATGGAAATCCTGAAAAGGCCAATAATGAGTAACGAGATTGAAGCAGTAATAGAAAAAAGTCTCCTACAAAGAAAAACCCAGGACATGACGGGTTCACTGCTGAATTCATCATTTTTTTTTTAAAGATAATACCAGCTCTACACAAGCTACTTCAAAATATTAAAGTGGATGGGATGCTTTCTTTCGTTCTTTCTTTCTTACTTTCCTTTTTTTGAAAGCAGGATTTATTGAGAGGGAAAAAAAAGCTCCCACAGTGGGAGGGACGCAAAAGGGGGTTTCCCCAGGAGGGGATACAATTCAAGCACATTCTACAAGTTCAGCATCACCCTCACACCAAGACCAAAGATTCAATAACAACAAAGAAAACTACAGGCCAATTTCACGGATCAACATACTTGCAAAAATCCTCAACAAAATACTAGCCAACCAAACTCAACAGCATATTTAAAAGATCGTTCACCAGGATAAAATAGAATTTGTCCCAGGGATGCAAGAATGGTTCAACCTGTGGAAATCGATAACTGTTATAAGTCACATGAACAGAATCAAAGACAGAAACCCTATGATAATCTCAAAAGATGCTGAAAGAGCATTTAATAAGGACCAACATGTCTTCATCATGCAAATACTCAACAAACTGGTTGTAGAAGGAACACACTTCTGAGCTTCACACCTAATGGGCCTAAAAGACATTTACAGAACAGTCTACCGGACGAAAGCAGAATATACCTACCTTCTCCTAATCAGCACAGGGGCCGTTCTCCAAGACAGACAAAAAAAAGACTCAATACATTTTTAAAAGTAAAAAAATCATCAAGTATGTTCTCAGATCACAGCAGAATAAAAATAGACATCAATACCAAGAGGAAATTCAGAAACGATACAAAAACATGGAAATTAAACAACATGCTCCAGAAGAATGATCTCTGGGGCAATTTGTCAAAAAAGAAAACAATTTAGGTGGAAAGTTTTTAAAACGTTGAAACAAATGAAAAAGGAGACGCAGCATACCAAAAACCCCTAGGATATGTCAAAAAGAACGTG